>VDFB02019657.1:0-23081 GCA_007258455.2 Sequoia sempervirens
GATATTTGTCAAATTTGGGGATCTCAAATCCCTTGGGGAATGGTTTCATTACTAGGCTCCTATCAAATGGATAGGGACACAAGTTGCTTGGTGTTTTTGTTGTTCGCCCTGATTGAAGATCAAGCACTTGTTGCGAGAGCAACCTGATTTGTGTTGTTACATCATTTTGCGGATCAGGGGGTGGGATGAAGGTGTTTTGGGGTATTTCAATTATGGTTTGGATGGATGGGTTGTTTGATGTGTTTTTTGATGGTATCTGTATGTTCTGTCGAGCTAGGGAGGCTTCCACCTGCTATTGTATGAACAACACTTGTTGATCTTGTTGTTGTTGCACTAAGATTTGTGCTTGTTGTTGTGCATGTTGTTGTTCCAACAATGCTTGTTGTTGTGCTTGTTGTTGTTCCAATAATGCTTGTTGTTGGACTACCAATTTGGCTACTTCTTGCTACTCTTGATATTGCTTTATTGCTTGTTGATATGCTTGCAATTGCACTGCTTGTCTTTGTGCAAGAAGTTGTGCTTGTGTCGCTTGATATTGGATGTTTTCCTAAGCTTGAGCTTGTGCTTGTGTTGCTTATGCTTGGGCTTGTTCCTATGCCACTTGTTGTTGTAATAGAGTTTGTGCTCGAGCAGCCTTTTGTGTTTGCAATGTGGCTTGGGCTGCTTGGGCGGCTTCTTGTTGTTGTTTTTATTGCAATAATGCTTGGGCTTGTGTGGCCTATTGCATTTGTAATGCAGCTTGGGTTGCTTGGGAAGCTTGCACAGCTTGAGCGGCTTGTTGAGAAGCTAGTTGTACAGCTTTTTGTTTTTGCACTTGTTGGAATCCCCTTTGAAAAGCAGCTTGCAATGTCACGTTGTATTGGCTTGATGTGGTGGAAGTTGGTGGTGGTGGGGGTGGTTGTGGATTTGGAATGGCGTTTGTGGTGAGCGATGATGTCATGTTGATGTTTTGAGTGGTGGATGGTGCGGTCGAGGTGGTTGGTCCTTGTGAGACCATGTTTTGCAATGTTATGGGGGTGTTTGATGATGTTGCAATTGCTTGTGCATTTGTCATCAGTTGTTGTGATATCGACAAAAAAATTTGAGCATTTGGCATAATGCTTTGATTGATACTTGGTAAAGGGGGAAGCTCTAAACCAAGGAGTGGTGTGGATGATAATGGAAATGGTGGAAGAGGTGGAAATGTGAGGGGTGTGAGTTCTTGCAAAAATGTTGTGGTGTCGAATATGCCCCTTGATCCGAACATATCTCCCTCCTCTTGCGAATTTGTGAGGAGAGAAGTTTGAGGTGTTGTGTGGAAAAATGATGATGATGGATCATGATGGAATGTGAGAGGAAAATTTTTATGTAATGGGTTTTCGAGTATTTTTTGTTCCAAGATGGTATTTGCATCCAAGTTTCAAATTATTAACAAGGGGGTGTGTTTGAATAGCATTGAGAAATAAATTTCCCTTATTAACATTGGGTTGGGTTGGAGCAAACGATGTCGTGATTTGAGAAATATTTTGGGTGATTTTTTTGGATGGGGTGTAGATGAGATGGGAATGGTGGATGAGATTGGAGGAAAAGATGTCTCCACTATAGTACTCACGTTGAAATTCGAAGGTAACTTGGCCCCTTGTTTTGCTAGTTCAAGCATGCATAACGAAGGATTAAGCCTCATCATGATGTTGATGATTTTATGGTTCTCCTGATTTTGGAGCATTTCAATTATTTTTTTGTGAGACATCCCAAAGGTAAGATCCTCTCCTTGGTTTTCCTCTAGCGGATTTTGTGATGATGAGATGGTCAAAGGATTGTTTGATTCGGCGGGATTCATTTCAACATTTGTTTGGCTAAGATCACTTGAAGCAGGTGTTTCTTTGTTGGCTTCCATACTCTTCTTGTATTGAGATCTAGTTTGAACCATAAAGCAAGGATCAATTTTCAAGAATAGGAGAGATGAATCTCTTGGTTCTTTGGATTGATCTTTACTTTATGCCCAAAGTAGAAAATTTTAGGATATCTTAAGGATCAAAAGGTGATATGATGATGTAAGAGATGGATGATGTGAATGTTTTAGTCTTTTGATAAATCTTGAAGGAAATGCTAGGCTTTTAGGACTTTCAGATATGTTGCGGATTTTGATTTTGATTTGATTTTGGATTTTGGATTTGTCCTTGATTTTGATTTTGATTGCTTTTGATTTTGAATGAATAGACCCTAAGATGTTGGATGATTATCTAAGGGATAGATTTGTTCAAAGGATGATAATTTTAATATGTGTGGGGAGAAGGATGCATCTACCCACACCTATTCAAACAAGATGATAGTTTCACTAAGCATATGAAGAAGGATTCATCTACATATACTAAGCTAAATAAGATGATTTTGATAACTTTGACTAAGCATATGCAAAAGGATGCATTTACACATACCTAGCCAAAGGTAATTTTGATAAAGTTTTCAAGGATTTAGTCTCAATGATTTTGATGATTTTGATTTTGCCAAAAAGCCTAGCATTTAGGATGATTTCAAGATTTTTCCAAAAGGTGATGGTGAGATGATTTTTGTTTTGATGTTTGAAGGATGGATGAAAAAGATTTTGATTTTCTTTGATCCTAAGATGAACCTAAAAAAGACACTTTATTTGCCTAGACCTAGGTATTGAAGAGCATACAATGCTTTTATAGACCTTTGTAACCAAGAAATAATTCCATTTGAACATACATTTTCGGATTTTGAACCAATGATTTTCATTTTAGGATTTGGACCTTTTGAAAATCGTGAGGCTTCAACACACATGAAAGTTCATTTTTCTTAGCTTTGCTTAATGGCTTTATTTTACCAAAAACACTTTCTTTGATTAAGTTTTCCAACTAAGATGTCCAATGTCTAAATTTCTTCAAACCTCACAAGATATGTTATGTGGAAATTCGATGAACTCAAGGCAAAGGTTTACCTATCGTTTACTTTAGTAGAAAAATTGAGATGTAATCCAATGTTTAGAAACCTCTAAGGATGTAAATCCCAAGGGCAAGCAATAACATATGGATTGAGTCAATTGTATTTGTCTCCAAAAGAGTTTGAAATTTGGATGACAATGTTAAGTGTTTGTTTTCAAGATGTTTTCGATCAAGCAATGCATTTTGTAACCCAAGAATAAGTACAACCCGATGGATGCATAAGACAATATTTGTTGGATTCCCACTTGCACAAATCCAGCTACGCTTATCTTTAGTGAATGGTTAGATGTTTGACCCCATTGGCTCCCCTCCACGGCACTCACTTATACGGGGCAGCTAAGCATCAACACCCATGAAACTCCCATGGCATGCTTTCCATTTCTACTAAAAGACCGTAAAAGTGTGGGGTGGCTTCGAAATGACCGTTCTTGCACAACCAAATAGATCAAAGAATTTTGAAAAATTCTAGCACATGGGTTTTAATAAGGAATTTTCGTTCGTGGAGAATGACCCATATAGAAAGAGTCCCCTTTTGGATCCATCTTGTCAGAATCAACTGCATGATATTGGTGTTTACTCCAATACCCACATTTATATCCTGGTTGGAAATACTCTTGGCTTTAGAGTGTTATCGATTGAGTCATTCCCTTGGGTGAGTACTTTTTCTCCAAGGCAAGCCCTTTAGAATAAACAAAAGTGAGTAAAAACAATATTCGTAACTCGATCAACCTTTGTTGGCAACAAAGAGAGAGAATGTACGCAATAATGCCCCCACTCACACTCGCACAAGATTTTGTTCAATTTTAAAACCTAAATTGAAGTGTGGAGGTGATTACTTTATCTCAACCTAAAATCATGAAAAAGGCCTTTTGATTCTCAAGATTGCTATAAAGCGTGAGAGAAGCGCATACGTCCTTTTTCAATGAGGTTAGTTTAAGTAAGCCTTCACAAAACAATGTAGCACATGCTCATTTTAGATCCCAAAGCAATAATGAATTCATTTTAGAGCACCAAAAGACAAATGATAGACATTTTGTTCAATTGTTATCCAAAGAAACAAACTCTAGTATGTTGTGATCCTAATGTTCATTTTAGCCTTTTACAAGAAATGAAAAGATTATTTTTAAACCCAAATGAAATTAGTGTCCTAAGAAAGAAGTTATAGCAATTTCTTAAAAGTGTTAAGAAAACACTAAAGTGTTTAAAAACACTTTGATCTTGCGAAATATCCTCCTCATGCTTCTCCTTTCTTCGTTTTCAATTTCCAACTTTGTACTCCCTGCTAGTGGCGCAACCCATGACTGCGTCAGAGTTTGATTTTCCAACGGTGCTTTCACAATGCTGCTTACCAATCAGCGTCGCTCTGTGTCAGAACAGTGAGCTCAACAGTGTCGTAGTTTTGCCCAGCGTCGCAGTTTGGTTTTTTTGAAAATTCTTGCGAATCAAATAGTCAAGCAACGGAGTTTAGAATTCTTTTTTTTTTTGGGCGAGAAGAGTCCAGCGTCGCACTTTGAGTTTCCCGCGATGCTATATAGCGACGCTGAAGAGTTAGTGGTGCCAAAATAGCAACGTTGAGCTCTCAACATTGGAATTTTCTGTGTATTAAGCAAAAACACAGAAATTTTAGGAAAAAGTGATTGAAGATGAGATGCAGCCCTTCTTCTAGTGCCAAATGTGAGAACCCCAATCCTAATACCTGCAAAATAAAGAGAACAAACACCTTAAGTTAGATATTGCAAGCATGAACAAGGATTTCCGATGAAGTCCATTTACAAACTTCAAATTAGGAAATAAAACAATGAAAAACACAATGAAACAAGAAAATATAGATTCAATCCTAATTAGAATAGCAAACACGTGATCCCATGGGGAAATTGGTGCCAATTTGATGTAAAAATTGGCCCTTTCCCAATTCCTAAAATGTAAGCTTAATATGTTGATGATGATTTATCCACTTTGTTGATGAAGGATGAGAGCTCCAAGCCAAAAATCTGCAAAAACCTAACTAAGAACTCAATGGTGATAGATGGAAATGGCTAAATATTTTAGCATAATAACTTTGCATAATTTGTGGATGATAAAATGAGGATATAAGCTCTTCATTTATAGAATGCCAAGATGGATGAATGTCCAAATTTGAGCAATGTGGGACTAGCATTCATCCAATTTCATGATGCCACTTTCCAATCTATAAGTGGATGGAGGATGTGCAAGTTTAGAGGATTGTGCCCATAAATACATATTTTTAAATTTCAAATTTGTTGAAATGACTTGCAAGAGAGAAGGGAAAATACAATAAATGCCACTTGGCTCAAGGCAAAGGACATGTAAGATGAAGTTATTGCCTTGTTGGATGTACATATTGACTTGGAATTTTTGAATTCAAATTTGGAGAATATTCCAAAAAATGCCTTGTGAGGAAAATAGAGATTTAATAAATGAATTAAATCTATTTTCATGTGCAACTTGCAAAATATAGAGGATAGGACATGACAAGAGATTAAATTAATCAAGGGTTAATTAATTTAATGAGAGATTAGATGATGTGACCTATTTGACTCAAATTTATGGATTTATTTAAAACAAATAAGAGAGGAATATGATAAGAGATTAATTAAATAAGAATTTTGATTTATTTAATTAAAGAAAATGGTGTTAGATTAAATCAAATAAGATTTTAATTTATTTAATTTAATGGATAGCCTTTAAAGATTTAATTAAATAAAATTAATTATTTAATTAAATAGGGATAATCAGATCAAATGGATTGATTTAATTAACAAAAGAGAGAGACTTAATTAAATAACTAGTTTTTAATCAAATAAGAAGATTTGATTAAATGGTTAGACCGAGGGATGATTCAGGATGAAACAATGTTAGTAGTCAGGATAGATGCACAATGTCAATCGATATATTTTACATGTCTACAATCATAGAGCTGGGAACCGTTAATTTGAATAGATAAGAGATTTATTGAAAAGTTACGATAAAATAACAAAGAATAAAGATTTAATAATATAAATATAGTAAATAATGATTAATTGTATTATATGTTAATAATGTTATCTTATTAATATTATATTATTTATATATTAAAATTATATATATTGAAAATGCTAATAATTATTAATAAAAAAAAATATTTTTTATTTATATATGAAATTAAATATAATAATTGTAATATATTAAATACTAACTATATATTTTATTAATATTACCATTATATTAATATTATTATGTTATTATTAATATATATAATATTACTATTTTATTATTGTTATTATTAAATTAATATTATAATATCATTATTATTTTATTATTGTACATTAATATTAATATTGGTATTATATTATTGGGCTCTAGGAAAATTCACCACAGCAATTCACTATGGGAGAACTCATGACCATGACAGAATTCACCTGAAAATTCGCACCAACAACTCCCGCTTCACCGGTGGAAAATTTAAAAATGCGTGCCTGGTTAAAGGCGGCACCGCGACATCGCCGTTTCGCCAGGAAAGAACTTCCAGGAAAGGGCAGCACAGTTTATAACTCATTTCAAATATGGCCAAGTACAAAATTATCCCTCGTGTGGGATATTCAAATTGTATTCTAATAAACCAATTATACAACAATATCAGTCATATATAATCAATTATACATGTGAAAATTATTCTTTTGCAAAAAAAATTCAAAATTTTGGAAATATATATTAAAAAATGTTAATGTGATTAATTGCTGGTGGTGACACATTATTCTACATGTTACAAAATTAAGATGGCTTGAGAGAATATGATGCAATCAAAACTTGATATATGGTTGACAACTAGAATGTGGTAGGGACCATTCTATTGGGTGCAAAAAATGGTTGTATTTTAATAACACACATCAACAAAAGATTAAACATCAATATCTATAAATCTAACGAATCTAGGGCGATTTCAAACTTTTGAGTTTGTAAGCCTAGCGCTCCAAAAATTTCATTTTGGAATTCAACTACAATCATCCATCAAACATTCATGGAATGGTGAAATATTTTAATACATTATTTTTAATTTTTTGAAGATATATTACTAACATATATATCTTTAATTTATTTTACTTTTACACTTTAAAAATATAACATAACTAATAAAAATAAAAATCTTCAACAAGGATATCTCTCAACATACTTCAAAATATTATATGAGATTTAATTATATTGATTTAATATATAAATATATATTAATTGGTTATATTAAATGATAATATTATGATTTTATTAATATTAGTATTATACTATTGTTAATATTAATATTATATTATTGATATTACTATTATACTATTATAATTACTAAAATATAATTATTCTTTAATTTTATATTTTTATTATTAATATTAGCATTATATTATTAATAATATATAATATTACCATATATTATTATTATATTATAATATTTTTTTTAGATAAAAGTGGATATGCCACTGTAACGATTTCTATTATTGAATGGAGAATTTTTATAATATGTATAGGTAGAGCCAATCGCAGTCATGTCTGAAAGTACAAGTCTGCCTGATAACGACACAACAAAATTACAAAAAATTACAATTCAAGGATGTATCTTCCTTCAAAGCATAACACCGAGCATCAGCAGCTGAGAACAAAATGACCATAGACAGGAACTATATGCAGAAACAACCAACAACATACCTAGATCAAAAAACCTGACACGGAAGACCCCATGAGAGTAGCACAAACCATCACACCTTACTCTTCACTCAGGAGGCCAAATCCGTAGGAGCAAAATATGGCTCATAAAAAGGGTCATTAAGAGCATGTTTAAACAAGAAGCAAATTGCACATAATGGGCACCACACACTATTTGTAAGGCAACACCCCAGGGTTGGTCTGAGGGCACAAAGCCGAGCACGAAATGTAGCCGAATGGCCAGTCACAAAATCCTGAACCAAAACACACAAGAGAGACTGTAATGCATGGGAAGATAGGAGGTGAACCCTACAAATAATTCCTCCAAAGAGATGAGAATCCCCATGAAGATCGTAGCTCTCCAAAGCTGAGTCTAAAACAAACATTGGACACACATGGGGAAGCAAAAAACCCCCATCAATAAACCTTACAGTCTCCAAGAACCACAACATATCCATAAAATTTGAGACAATCAGAGAAGCAAGCTCGTGCAGAAGAGCCATGGGATGCATTTCCAACCAAACAAAATCAATAATATTCATTAATTCCTCTTCCACCAATGGGTAATGGATTAAAAAAGTAGTGCGCAACAATTGAGCAGTGGAATTATGTTGAACCCAAACCTCATGAAATCTTGGCAGGATGAACACTCTGAATAATCCATCCATGATAGCCCAACAAACAAGCAGAATCCCAAAAGAACCAAAATGCCAAGTGACAAACAACTGAGCCAGAGTGTGAGATTTAAAGGTGGCCGCATTAAACTCGAGATTGTGTGAGCATTATTTCTTGTACCAGGGAGGCGAAATTTAAGACAAGCCCAATTTGTGAAAGCAGTGGCAGTGACACCCAGGCTGAGATGGGGAGAGGGGCCAGTAATGCATTCCGCAGGCTAGCACTTCGGCGTAGCAGTGATTGACTGGAATATTGTAGAACCTTCGTTTTTTTTGAAATGTAGGCTGACCTCTTATTTATCTATAACTAAGGTTTGGAGGTGTGACTCATCATGCAACTTGCCACATCAGCACATCTATTGAGAAGTGTCTAAAATTTGACTTTTAAAAGATTCAACCAAAACTTAATTATGGAACCCCTAATAGTCGTACAAAAAAATATCATTTGTTGCTTGTAGAATATCATATTTTTATTTAAAATAAATTAATATACAACCTAAATGGACCAAATACCAATTGATAGCCATAAATCTTTGATATCTCTATCTTTTATATTCAACACATTTGGACCAATAGTTGAACACAAAAAAAGACTATTTGTTGTTATAAAAACAACACATAATTATTTAAAATACAACTTATATCAAACAAAAATGGACCAATAGTTGAACACTAAAACTTTTTGAAAATCCTTCACATTTAATGGGAAAATACATGTTATTTATTGTGCTCACCTTTTATATTTGTGATAGGACAAGCTATTAATATAAAATTATCCAATGCTTGTACATTGCTACCCCAATTGTTGTCCACATAAGAACAATATTTTTTCACTATGATAACAATAATTGTTTAAATGAGTGTCTTATTTTATTAAATGGGCATTTTATTTTTTAAATGATATACTTATAGTGGAGAGTTGTGATATTTTATTTGAAACAAAAAAATACTTATTTCACTTCTTCATGAATGTATTTATGTTTTTTTTTATATAACATTTAAAGATTCTCATGTGTTCAAGTATGGGTCCACTTTTGATCAACATTTGGTTTTTTTTTTATTTGCATTGGACTATTTATTTACAATATATAGTATAAATATGCGATGGAGCTAAGCATTATAGTGCGATTGATTGCCGCGACTATTGGGCCACCGCTGTCTTGGCCCCTCTCCCTACACAAGCGAGGGTGGCATCTTTGAGGAGAGGCCACCCCTCTGAAATTATCGGAGAAAATTACAACAACCTTTAAGCGCCCGGATCAAAGGCTGCCACCAACCAATTCCATTTTGCATAAGCAAAAATTCCCAAGCGATCTCTCCCATATGGGAAAACTAAATGAAAGCCATTTGCAAGGATATAGAATAGAATAGAAGACTTTTAACGTCCACGAGACCAAAAAGAAGGCCTATGGGACAGTGGCCCCTGCTATTTTAGCATTGTGAAGTGCTGTTCTCCTGCCATTAAGTTTGATAATGAGTTCTCCCATTCTGCCCAGCCATTCCATG
The DNA here is from genome assembly GCA_007258455.2 of Sequoia sempervirens. Lineage (NCBI taxonomy): Eukaryota > Viridiplantae > Streptophyta > Pinopsida > Cupressales > Cupressaceae > Sequoia > Sequoia sempervirens. Next base: position 9,812 of record VDFB02019657.1, read on the forward strand.
CTAAATAAATCTTGAAAATTTGCAGCTGTTAACCCACTTGTGTAGCTTCCTCTGATGTCACTGTAAGCTTTACAATCTAGGATAAAATGTTTTTCAGTTTCCACTTGCCCATCTTCACAAAAGATACAAACCCTCTCTTCCCAAACTTCTTTTGGCCTTTTCCATCTCCCTGTTTCACACCGAAGACGATGTGAGTTAGTCCTCAATTGTGCAATGAGAATCTTTGATTTCCACGGAATATTTGCCTCTATATATGCTTTTTGTTGATGGTCCAAATTGGGATTAAATTCTTCTACATAATAATTTTTCTTTCTCCCAACCGCTCTTGTCCACATAGCCTTGCGAAATTTTTCAACCACATATAACTTTAATTCCTTGCTATTATTAGAGCACTCGCTGAAATGAATGTTCCACTTGTTCATCCACTTACAATTTTGTTTCATCCATGCCTTTTTTCTCGGCCCTAGGACACCTCTAAAAACAACATTTGGCCACCGATGAGCTTCCATCTGCTCAACCTTTTTCAAATATCTCAAAAGACTCACCATAGCGATGGCCTCAATAGGAATTGCCCCCTGTTTCAGCAAGAAGTATCTCATAAGGAATCGAAGCTTTTAGTTTGAATTTGCTTGTGATCAAACGCTATTGAATTCTCTCTATTTGTGCCCACTTGATGCTAGAAGTGCTGCTAGCCCAAATTTCACAACCATAGAGGACCACTGGTATAACTAACAGCCCAAACAATATTTGAATAGTTTTCCAATCCCATAGCTCTACCTCTCTGCACCTGTTTTGGAGAGAAAAAAGGGCTCTCCACCCTCCCAAGGTTCTTTTCCTTCTGCAAGTTTCCCAACATAGCTTGTTGTTGAAGTCAATTCCCAGGTATTTATACTCCGTAACTTCTTCTAGGATACTTCCTTCGAAATAAAAGTCGAACTGATTTTTTTCCTTCTTCTTAGAGAAAACCATGATCTTGGTCTTACTAATGTTAACTTGCATACCAACATCTTTGCAAAAATGCTCAAGTGCAGCCAAATGCGCTTGCAACCCTTGAACAGACCTAGCAATCAAAATAAGATCATTCGCATATAAAAGAAGCTTTACAATATACACTCCTAAAGGAACCCCTTCTCCACCCTCCAAATTCAACCACTCCTCAAGTTTATCTATATATAGGCCAAAGAGTGTAGGAGAAAGAGGGCAGCCTTGTTTAACCCCAATATCACTCCTAAAGCTTTCCGAAGTACCTGCCTGAGTTCTGATTTTTACCCGAACTTCTTCATAAAGCCTATGGACAGCAGCTCTAAAATGCTCAGGAATGCCAAGATCCTTCATTCTATCCCACAACTTTTGCCTGGGCACTGTGTCAAAAGCCTTCCTGAAGTCCACAAAACAACAAAAGGCTTCCTCTTTCTCATCCCAAATCTTTTCAATGATATGCCTTAAAGTGATGCCATGATCGATTGTTGAGTGTTTTGGCCTAAAATCCGCTTGCCCCTTTGCTCTCTTATTTTTAATTTCTGCCCATTTGCTGATTTTTTGCTCATTCATGCTGCCAAACAATTTTGCAAACAATGGATTGATCATGATGGTACGATAATTAGATGGGTTGTTGGCATCCCTACTCTTGAATAGGGGTATGGCTAAGCTAGTTATCCAATCTTTTGGAAACCCAAACTGAATGATGTTAAATATATGCGTAATGTGAGGAGCAATGATTTCCACCCCCCACTTTAGATATTCTGCTTGAAGTTCAACCATGTCTCTTGCCTTGCCTATCCTCAACTTTTTGATGCCTTCTTTAACTTCTTGCAAAGTGAAAAGCTTTGTTGTTGTGTTTACTATTGGAGGCTCTTCATTCCCTACATCTTGTTCATACAAGTGTTTTGCATATTCAAACCATTGAGTCGAGGTGATGTTATTCTTTGTTTCCTCCTTCTTTGTTTGAAGCTCTTTCCAAAAGAGCTTTGGGTTGTTCTTCCCAAGATATAACAATTCTTCCCTTCTAGCGCTCATGAAACCTATTTTTTTAACTTTTACCATTTGCTTGTATAGTCTTGTGTTTTCCTTTTCCTTACCTAACTGCTTGCTTGTTTTCCTTGCAGCTTTGCATTCCTCATCAAACCATGCATTTGCCGGAAATTGACTTATTTTTTTCCTCTTATTCTTTGCCCTTTTGTAGCCATCAAAAGCCTCTTGAATTTTATGCGTTAACTAATGACTTTTTAAACCTTGCAGCTGATCCCTTTCTTGCTGCATTAACTGCTTTAAATTTTTCGCAAATATGTTACAATTTTCTTGTGTTAATAGAATTCTGCCCTTTTTTTTGTTTGATGGGCAGGTTGTCCCTGTTTCATAGATTGATAACTTTTAGGCTAGGACAACAAAAGACAAACAGAATTATGATCAGACTTTAAGTCTTCCACAGGTTCCTCAACAACAACTTTCATTATTTTGCAAACAAGGCTTTGTGAGCAAATAACATAGTCAACAACGCTTGCCCCATTATATGTTTTGCAAGTGAAATTACCAGAATTCATCCAATGGCCCATTCCATTACAAATTACTAGATCAAAAATGCCACAGAAAGCAAGTAACTCTTCGCCAAAATGGTTGATGACCCCTCTATCCTCTGAACACCTTGCCCAATGCTGATTATCTTTTTCTGTTAACCAAAGAGGATTGTTATCTTCTTTGTTGCACAAACTACACGCTTGTTCATTGCCCGTCCTTGCACTGTTCATTGCCCGTCCTTGCATTGAAGTCACCTACTAGAAGAACTTCTCCCTGCTGCGAGAAAGAGAAAATATCCTTTTTGAGAGCTGCATATGGGTCCTTACCATCTAGGCCATTCTTTTTATACGTTTTTGACCCTTGCGGGGCAAAGTAACATGTTGCAACTATGATGAGTTTATTATTTTCTGAGATTTTAAACCATATATATTGCTTATTTGGGTTTGTTTTTTCTAGCTGAATGTTTATGCCCCAAGCTTCTTTTATTAGGACCAAAATACCACCATACCCCTTGCCAGTACCAGCTGCCTCATTCCAAACTGCAAATTTCGTAAAACCTTCAAAAATAGGTGACTTGCAACCCTCATGCTCATGCGTTTCTACAAGACATATAATGTCTTTCCCATCAACAATCGGCCCTAACCCAGGCCCTCTCCTCCACGAATAGCCTCTACAATTCTAGCACACTAACTCTAGTTTTTCCTGGGGGGGCCCTAATTGCTATTTACCTTGGGACCAAAGACTCACCACTGAGGTATTAGCTTTTTTCAACCATTTTTGTTGTGTTTCATTTGTTGTTGCCATTGTTGTCCTTGCATCTCCTTTGTTATACCCTTGTTGCATTGTGTTATTTTGTGACAAAGGATTGATAATGATTGCTTTACCCTTATACAACCATGCCCTTTTACCCTCTCCTCTAGCTGTTCTTATTTTGGACAGCTCCTCTCTTCTTGTTGCCTCTTGCATGACAGTTAAATCTTCATCTAAGAAGAAGTAGGAGCCCTTCAACAGCCTCTTTTGACTTAACAACTAGTGTTTTTCTTCATTTTTCAAGGTAACTTTAATGGGCCTCCAACTCTCTTCTCTTAACCTTCCAACCCTTTTCGCTTGCAAAATTTGACCCCTCCATTGCAACATGTCCTTCAAAAAATCACTTGAAAGATTGTACGTATTCTCATTCATGCCATAATCCTTTACTCCTTTAATGATTATGTTTTTTGCCCTTTCCTGCCTTTCTCTAATCTCCTTTGCTTGTTCTTTGTTTGCTTTGCCCACTGCTTTTGCTAGCCCATCTAATGGACTTTTAACTACTTGAGTCCATGAATTGATGCCCTTTGAGCTGATTTCCCTACCACTTTCTTTTTTCTTCAGAATTTGATCACTTGCTTGTTTCAAAGGCTGAGCCTCGTTATTTTTCCTTTCTGAACCTACCACCTTTGAAATTGTTTGTATTGTTTGTTGCAATGATAGCCATTCCTACTTCATACCCTGCCATTCTAGCTGCCCTATTTTTAAGACCTTTTGTAATGCTGCCACCTGCTCTTTTAGCAGCCTATTTTCCTCCATTAGAGCTTGGTTAACCACCATACATCCATTGACCTTATGTTCAATTTCTTGGTCCTTTACTTCCAATAGCTCCACCTGATTTTTAACATTTAATAGCTCTTGCACATATAAATTTGCAAACCAGGTAAGAGGAGTTGAGATGGGGCTATAAACACCATCTCCATCACCTGTGTCTTTATCAGCTTGCACCCTTTTTTTTTTGCCATAATCCTTACTTTTTGAGTTTTTGTGCCTTGTGTGTTAGCTGTAACCTTCCCTTTTTGCACTTGCTTTCTTTTTGTGTGTTCCATTTTTACCCTAGATATTCTTCATTTTAGAATGCCTTTATATTGTTTTGCATTCACCCACACCCATTTGCCAGCTTTATCTGAAAGAGCAATTTTCATATTCCCAAAAAAGTTTGATTTCCCTCCACCCAAGGTTTCATTTTCAATGTGTGTTGCTTGCGTATTATCCATTGGAATGTAGATTTGTGTAAAATGACAGCAAAAGGAGAGGAAACCCTATTTTAAAATGGAAATGAGACAAAAGGTGCTTGCGACCAGCGACTGACCCACGAAGCCTTTGAATAAAGCCATTTGGACCCTTTGCTGCTGAAGCCTTCCTTGGAGTCAGCCAGCACTGTTGTGGCGGGGAGCTAGAAGCCTACGCCTCCTATGCCTGAAAGGACCCACGACATATTAAAAGCATTTAGAATACATTAATGGAACATGGTTCAATCTTTGAGAGCTGGATTGATGTCGCCGAGAGAACATCAAGCCACCAAGGCATAAAACCACATGAAGAGCTACACGAACATCAAGGAGACTATCCTATCACCAGATGAGGGCGACGTCGAGGAGACCGTCAAACACCAGAAAGGAGAATGCCACGTGAATCCAAAATCCAAAAACAACACGCCACCTAGACGTCGAGAAGACCATCCAATGGGCCATGACCAGAATGCCAAGTGGACGTCGAGAAGACCGTCCCAAAGAAATGAAAATAGAACCAAATGGACATCAAAGGGACTGTCCCAACCAATGTATAGACTGCCACAAGGATGTCAAGAAGACCGTCTAAAACACAGAAGGCCACAAGGACGTCAAAGGGACCATCCAAATGGCAAAATATCTGGATCCATATAGACGTCAAGAGGACCGTCCAATCAACCAAGATCAAAGTGCCAGTAGGACGTCAAGCGCACCATCCTAAAATCAAATTGCAAGATGCCACAAGGACATCAAAGGGACCGTCCAAGGGTTAACCGAATCCGACGTCATGGGGACTGCCACATAAGCTAGGAAAAATAAGAACCAAATGGATGTCAAGGGGACCATCTCAGAGCTAGCTTAACACGACGTCATGAAGACCATTGACCACCAAGGTGCCAAGAAGGCCACCCAAACCAAAGTCAAGATAGAGGTGCTGAGAAAGCCACCACAACATCCCATAGCCGCCATGAATCAAGCAAGTCCAAAATGAAAACCATGTATTTGCTCAAATATTTTCTCCTATTCAAGGCAAAGCAATACTGCCACAAGCCAACACACATTAGCTCAAAAAACAATTTAAATCAATAGTTGATAAAATAGTGATGGGAAGAGAAGAGTCTATCGCCTTATTGGCAAGTTTATCTACCAAAGAGTTGCTTTCTCTAAAACAATGTTGAAATTGGTATGCCTCGAAGTTCTGGAGCAAGAGTAGAGCATGATCCAACAGGTATTTTAAATTCCAAGGCCAAAAGTCCTTTTTTATCATGGCACCAATCACCAATTGAGAAACACCCTCAATCTCGATGCGAGAAATCTTGTTACTTATTGCCAATTCCAGCCCCATAGTTAGAGTTGAGAATTCTGCCACATTATTCATTCCATTAGCCAATGCTTTATAGGAAGCCCTTATAACTAGTCCATTACTATCTCTCAACACCACCCCAGGCCCCAAAGGACTAAGATTACCATGGGAAGCACCATCAAAATTTAGTTTGACCCAATCCACTTTCGAAGGAGACCATTTAGCTAGTTTTCTTAGATCATCAGATTTACCATTTTGAAGAGATCCTTTAACCAAAGGGGCCTTTAATAAGGGCCAAGATTTGAGTATCCAATCATCCCAAGAAGAGAAATAAATGAGATTTTTTTGCTCCTTCAACACATAGGACATAACCAACTCAAAGATGGAAGAATCAATTTTTTGAATGATATGATTAACTGCACAGGCTTTATGTCTAAAGATCCTATTATTTCTTTCGATCTAGATAGACCAAATAACAATTGATAGGCTAATAGACCAAATGAAAGCATACAATGAACCTTTCTAAAGAGAAGGCCAACTTTGAAAGTGTTTCAAGAGGGTACACTATAAGGGCCCAAACCAACCTAATTTCTTCTGGAGCCACACCCAACAAGCTTGAGAAAATTCACAAGACAAAAAAAAATGATCTAAAGACTCATACGTTTTCGCACAAAGAACATAGGAAACAAGAGGAGTGATACCCAAATGATCCAATATCATACCCGTGAGAATTTTATCTTTCAAATCCAACCACAAAAATTCCCCAGCTTTTGGAAGTACTGCTAGACCCCCAACAAAGGCTATGAGGCCAATCCAAAGCATTTTCTTTCTCAACCAAAGACAAATAGCCCCGACTTTGATTCAATCTAGATGATTTCATCATCACAATCAGTATGCATTAATCTCCTCTTTTTAATTTCTTTCTAAAAAGAATCCTTAAGATGAGCCAAGATAGGTAGAAAATCAAAAGATCTCCACTTAGCTATAGGCGGACAAGAAGAATGGTCAATGGTTAAATAATATGCCACTCTACAACCCCACAGTCTTTTTAAGACACTTGAGATCACACCCTAATTCTCAATTGATCGAAGCGGTCGATGACCATTCCAGGCATCATTCTAGAAGAGGGCTTTTTTCCCATTATGAATCACCCAGGATAGGTGAGGAAGAATGATGTATCTACAAGACATTATGAAATTCCATATCTTTGAAACAGAAGTGGGGTTCCTTAGAGTGAAGATGCATTCCCTATCCAGGGAATCTAGATACTTATACCACATGATTTGGCACCACTTAGCATTAGAATGTTTATAAATATGTCACAAGAGCTTAGCCCCCAGTGCTTTATTTTGGAGAACCATGTCTCTCAGCCCAACACCACCAATAGTTTTTGGAATACAAATTTTTTCCCAAGCAACCAAGGGTAATTTTTTCTTCTCCTTAACATTTTCTTCCCACAGGAAATCTCGGAAGACCTTTTGCAACTCAAAAGATTTTCCTTTCAGGATCTTTAGAACAAACATTAAATAAATTGGTAGGGCTTGAAGAAAAAATTTGATCATTACTAGCTTACTAGCCAGAGACAACCATTTCAACTTTCATGAAGCAATTCTACCTAATACTATGGTAATGATCTTATCCCAGTACTCATGTTTCTCTCTCCCTGAGAAAAAAGGCCCCCAAATACCTGCAAGGGAGAGACTCTGATTTGAAACCTCATAAGTCTCTCTTGCACCACAGGGCAAACATTGAAGAAAAAGATTTTAGATTTCTCCTTGTTGAAAAACTACCCCAAGAAAGTAGAGTAAACCATCAAAACCTTGTGCATGGCCTTCACTTTTGATAAGGTGGCCTAACCTAGAACGAGTGTGTCATCGACAAAGAGAGAGTGAGTGATAGACCACGGTACATGATTCAACCTGATCCCTTTCCATAGATTTAGAGTATTTGCAGAAGAGATTGCATGACTAAGTCCTTCAGCCATGAGAATAAACAAAAAAGGAGAAAGTAGATCTCCTTGCCACACTGCCTATGTAGATTTGAAGTACCCACATGGTGAACCATTTATGAGTACACAGAAGCTTTCCCCAGGTATGCAGGAGAAAACCCACTTACACCACTTTTGGGAGAAACCAAACTTTTTCAAAACTTCCATTAGAAAAAGCCAACTAACTCTATTGTATGCCTTGAGCATATCTAGCTTCAAAATCACTGTCAGAATCTTTTCATCAACTAGGGAGTGCAAAACCTCATGAGCAAAGATTTCCCTATCCGCAATTTATTTCTCGAGAACAAAACCCCCTTGATCTTATGAGATAATTAGGGGAATCAAGGTAGCCATTCTAATAGTGATTTCCTTTGTGAATATTTTATATAAAGTATTGCAGAGAGAGATGAGACAAAAATATGCAAAGGATACCAGGAAATCCTTCTTAAGGATAACAACAATAAAAGTGTTGTTAAGCTCCTTTAAAATATTTCCATGTTTTCTAGATTCCTCTAGTGCCAAAAGAACATCTATTCCAATGAAGTCCCAACACTTCTGGAAGAAGAGATCTGTATAACCATTAGGACCCAGGACTTTCTCATAGGCCATTGAAAATACCACTTTCTTGACCTCTTCAAGAGTAAACTCACTCATCAACATCCTATTTTGTTCGGTCAAGATGAGGGTGGGAATATAGTCCATGTAAAACAATTCCATCGAGGGGGTCCCAATATCTGGAGCTAGGAGCCCCTTGAAAACCTAGTCACTTCATCTTGAATTTCCTTAGAGGTTGTAAAAGTAATACCATCCACACCTTGAATTGACAATATACCATTAGCCTACCACTTTAGTTTTGAAGAACCATGAAAAAATTTGGTGTTTCTATCCCCATCCTTTAGCCATAGTTCTCTTAATTTTTGGCACCAATAAATCTCTTACCTACAAATAATTTCATCTAAATATGCCTTTAGAGACCTCTCTTTATCAAAGGAAAGTGTATCCATACCATTTCTAATCACAACATTATATAGGTCAAATAACTCTTTCTCAATTCTAACCTTTTTCACAAAGATATTCTTAAAATTATCTCTATTCCATGCTTTTATCTTTTCCCTTAGCCATTTTATCTTTGCAACCAACTGATACATTCTTGAACCCACCACAAAAGGCGCTGAGTTCCACCATTCCTTTAAAAAGGAAAAAATTGACCATCTATGAACCACATTGCTTCAAACTTGAAGGGCCTTAAGACGTTGGGATTTTCTTTGAACATCGAGAGCAAGATTGGAAAATGATTCGAGCTCATAACAGGGTGTATTAGAGAGAAGAAATCATGAGGTGAGGCCAACTAATTATCTAACAACAAAAACCTATCTAATCTTTCAGCAATCTGAAAAAAAATCCCATCTTTTATTTGTCCATTTTAACATTCCATTCTTTGGAGCACAATCCATCAGTTACTTGTTTGAAAACACAAAATTCTTAAAATCCTCCATAGCTCTTGTAGAAGGGATTATACCTCCTTTCTTTTTAGACATATCCAACAATGCATTAAAATCTCCACCCAGAATTCCCCCCTTAGGAAGAGAGAGTAAGCCATAGACAATTCATCCCACAACCTTTTCTTCATGGGGGTAGAGTAGGGGCCATACAAATTAAATAACCAAATGTTGTTTCTTGTCACTAAACATGTCACCCGAACTCCCATCCAATTACCCATTGAGTGGAAAGAATCAAAATCAAGACTTCTGGGTGATCCCATAATAGTGGCTTACAATTTTTGGCCAAACCCGACACCTAAATTATTATTTTTAACTAAATCTTCACATTCTGCACCTATTGAGGAATTTGGCATGATGAAAACCAGAGTCTCCATATCAAATTTTGCTCCATAGATTCTAAAAAAAAAATTCAAAATTTTTGGAATCAAATTGCACTTCTTTTTCCATCTCCCAATGAAATAGATTTTTTTCGTAAAACAACATTTTTAAAAAAAGTGATGCACACCGTATAACGTGATAACTTTTTTCATGAAGGATAAAATTTTAATTCTTTCAAATTTAGATTTGTAACTTTGATATCTAGTTCTTTCCACTTGGTTAGAAAACGTTTTATTGAATATTTTTCCTTAATCAAGTTTCAAAGTCAAATGAATTACAATTCAAACATAGTATGATCAGATAACGCTACATTCTTTTTTGTATATGTCAAAATTTAATTTAATTTTTTTGTTGATCAAGGACTTCAATATCTAAAAATTCATATTTTCAAAAAATGATAATCTTCTATTTTCCACATGTGAAGAACAAAGAAATTACCTTCGATGAAACCCTATGTTTAATAAACAAAACAAATACATAACTAAACCAAAACATATTAAAATTATATTCATTGGATAGATTGTTCTGAGGAATACCATAATCATTTGAAATAAATTTTAAATGAATTCATTTGATCCCCCAAAATCTAAATCAAAAGTGATTTTTTATCAGCATTTTGATAAGTGTAAAGGAGACGCATTTATAGGTATGGTTTAAAACTAGCGAGGTTCTATCCAAGGGGTTTGGATCTAAGGTGATTTGACCAAGTTCTCTTCAATTGAACTTAAAATGAAATCCTTTTAAGGCTTAAATCATTATATTTTCTAAAAATATGTGATTTCAGCTAAAATTGCCTCAGAATTGTAAACCACTATTATGATAGCACCCACTTTAGCATCCTAAAAAATGGAAAGACCACTATAGGGCCCCACTTGAAGCCACAAAAAAATATTTCCACTTACCCCAAGAAGTGAACACTTGACTACCCTGAGAATTTGAGAACTTTGTTTCTTGCAATAAAACTATATTTGGTTGTAGATCTTCTATTTGACGCTTAATCAAGTGTCATTTGTTAGGGGTGTTTGATCCCCTATCATTCCAAGAAAGGATCTTCATGCCTTCTGAGGGGAGAGCTCCTCTTTCCTCTTCCTCAGGTTATTTTCCAAGCCACATACTACCCTGACAACCTCCTGAAGCTAGAGATTCTTCCCATTGTCATTAAAAAGGACCCTTTTAGAAGAGGACCTTAATGTTCTTTCCAAATTTGTTTGGATACCTACTACAATTTCTACTTGTGTTTTTTGAGAATTTGGCTTCCACCCATTATAACATTGTTATATTACTAGTATTTATTTAATTTTTTTATTTTTTCACTTAAAAATATAACTTAAGTAATTAAAAAATGACAAAAGTGACAATATCGTGGATTATGGAAATCTAATATCATTCATTTTAATTACCATAATAAAAGATATTATACCCTTACTTGTAACTTGAATAGACACTTAACACAAAATAATTCTTTATGACAAATGAATAATGAAGAATAACACCATTTATTGTATTAAAAATTATTAATAAATTACAATGTTACAACCCTTTTTAAAGATTAGTAGAGCATGTAAGCTCTTGTATAAATGATACATGTCATTTTACATCAGACATAATTGATACCAAGTTGGTAGTAGTGTTATAGGATGGAGATCATATATTCTCATTCCACGAGGTTGTCAAACATGCTTGGGAAATGGGGGTTATTAATAAAAAATGCACCTATATTAGGTACCAATTGGAGTATGCAAAAGATGATGAAGGGTTAGTAAATCTGCTACCACCCTCTTCAAGTAGCTTCAAGCCACCAAGAAGGATCAAAATGACATTGAAAGTCCACAGTTCCTCTTTGAGAATCTCCATCAAAATGGAGTATGAGAAAATTGATGGGTTTCCATGCAAACAAGATTAAAAGACTTATATGGCCACACTCCTTGTGAAAGCACCTTTCTCCATCAAAGCTCCATATTCTGGGTTAAAACTTGGCTCAAGAGCTAAGTGAACTAGATCAACTTATTTCCAATTCCACCCATTTTGAAGGAAATCGATCTCTCATTTACTCTAAAAATACATAATTTGAAGCATGAGAATTAATGTATTTATTCCAACCAAATAAAAAATTGAATTTCAATACATAAAATAAAGCTATGCAAGCCAAAGTGCACCTATGTCTAAATTGTAATTGGTTTGACTTAAAAACTTAATAAAATAAAAAATATTCAACAAAACGTTGTGAAAAAAATGTAATCACTAGATATCAGTGTTACCAACCTAAATACAAAAGAATAAGAATTTTATCCTTTGTAGAAAAAAATTGTGTGAGTTGAAGTACACATCATTTTTTACAAATGTTGTTTACTATTAAAAAATAGTTATGCAAGGAGACAAAAAAATTAGAATTTAATTTCAATTTTTTTAACAAAAATACATTTAAAATCTATAGACAAAAATCTCACAAATCACTAGTTTGCATCATCTTCAAATTCCTAATAGTTTACCTACTATAGGTGTCGAAAAGTGAAGATTTTACTCAAAATGTTGATTTCAATGTCCATTTTGGCAAAAAAGTGTTTAACCCATTATTGTGGGATGACCCATTGGTCTCTCTTTTACTCTAAAAATGCATAATTGGAGGCATGAGAATTAGAGTGTCCACAATAATAATACTACATAATCTTATTCCTTATTAACCTCACAAAATAAAAATGCTTATCAGAATTTAGAACACTACACTCAAAACCAATTTATGGACATAAGAATGATTTCAATTGAACTCACCATCCTTATTTATAGTAAAATTTTGAGGTTAACCCAACACTAGATCATTAATTATAATTGATACAAAATGCACTGAAATATTAGCAAAGTTTGAATTCAATGACATTTACTCGTGTGAGGTATAATTTTTTTTAGGCATCATCAGCACATGGGAGAGCCACTACAAATGTTATTTATATTGACATATGGATTCATTGTGATATTGTTATCAAGATTAAACCGTGTAGTTTTATGAGTCAAACTCATTGACCCATGTTTCATGAGTAGTGGTTCATAAGAACCCATCTCTCATGATAATGAATGGTTGATGGTATGACTTTGAACTTGAGAAATAACCCACAAACAAGAGAATAATTTTGTTATTCAGAAAATGGAGCTTCTTACATGCGGAGGATCTCAAATCCCCAAGTTCTACAACACATGCAAGTTACAGACAGCTACAGAATAACCCTTTCGCAATATGTGAGCTTGTCCCCAAAAAGTTACCCCAAAATTAGAAACCCGCCCATAAATAGAGCTCCTCTTTAGTTTGGAGCCAAAACAACATTCAAATTTGAGTTTAGGCGGTTTGGCACCAAAAATTACAACTTGAAGTTCAAATTTCCAAAGAACATTTGCAATTGTATCTTCTAGAAAGTGCGCCAACTTCCCGGGGCCATAACTTTTGATCCAGGACTCCGATTCGCAAACTGTTTGAACCGTTGGAAAGGTCTCGAAGTCAATATCTTGAAGTGGATATGCCAATTTTGGCAAGTTTTGGGGTTGTTTGGGAACTCTA
>VDFB02019659.1:0-29343 GCA_007258455.2 Sequoia sempervirens
TCCAATCTCAACCATCAATCCAAATCGGACGACCTATAAATAAACTCTCTCATAAGCCATTTAGGGGGGTTGATTCTTCAAGTATCTTTATGCTGTCAAAATCATTCTTGAGACTTTCATCCATTTCTATCTATTGTCATTCATCTATCATCCCCATGTCAATGTTATGCTATTGAATTGAGCATCCCAAACATTCATCCAACAATCAACCTTCAAAATATTGCATTCTCATACAGGTGGAGAAGAGCCATGGAGGTCAATCAAGTTTAGTTTGAAAATTGGTTTGCATTTCATTTATTTATTTGCATTTCATTCTAGTTTGTGCTTCATGGTGCTTGATAGAGTTTAGTTAATTTTATGTTTTCAATACATTTAAATATGAATTTTTTCCTATTTACATTGGTGAACCCGACATATTTTAACACATTTTGAGAAATCTTGGAGTTGGATTCTTTTGTTGCAGGTTTGACATCATTGTGGATAAAGCCCTAGTTTCTAAAGATTTGACCATAACTTTCAAAGAGCTACGTAATTTTTCACAAAATTTTTTCTATAGGTTGAAGACAATGTCTAGAGCTTCCATTCCAAAAATCATATTTTTCAGAGCTGGTTTGAAGTTTTTATAATTTTTTTTCTATTTTTCATGAAAAATTAATTTTGAGAGAAAATTATCAAATTTTTCAGATATGTTTACATTTCTGGAAATCTCTCTAAATTTTAACAGGAGTTTGTTCTTTATCTTTTAATTTTGGATGCGAAATTATTAGTCAAACAACAGATCGTTTAAAATTAGGGTTTCACAAATGTTTTCTTATATCTCACAAAAAGTTGCAGATCTGATCACAAGTTTTTTTTTTCAGATTTGGAATGACATTATACGACTTTAGCAAAAAAATCAGAATTTTTGGAGCTGTTTTGCATTTTTTATGATTTTTCATAAAAAAATAATTTCAGGCGCAAAATAACATTTTTTTTCTGATTTATTTACATTTTTGGAAACCTCTTGAGATTTTAGAAATGCTTTATTCTCTATATTTTTCATTTTACTGTCAAAAACATTTCCAAAAATCAAATTTGTCTTGACTAGCTAACCCCCTAATAGTAGTGATCAATTATCTTGTTAGGGTTTTGGCTTTGTTGTTGGTTTTGTGCATGTACAGAAAATAAACACTTCAAAGGACACATTGGATCAAGTGGACAAAGATTTGGAGCTAAATAAATTCTAGGTGCACACATTCCATCTTTCATCTCTTAATCATTGCTTGTCAAAACACTTCAATTTGGGCTTAAAAAGAACATCTTGTTTGTCACACATTTGGATTTTGGGGTCTAAAATAAATCTTGTTTGTTGTCACATCATTGTAATTGGGCTTAAAAAGAACCATTGTCTTCAATCACACATCTTGACTTGGGTTTAAAAAAAACAAGTGTTTGAACTGTTTTACACACATTTCAATTTTATAAAGGGAAATTAATCACAATGAGTGTAAATCAAGTGTGTGTGTCCTCCATAACACCTCACTTGGTTTGCTTTTGTCATAACCTTCTTAGGAGGCTTGCTTGGAGCACACACCCCTCCAAGGGACGACCTCAATCAAGTGTGAATCCAAAGACACACTCCTTTGGGAGTTGAAATCTTGTCACTCTGGACTAAGCCCCAAATAACTTTATACCTTTGGGAAGTGACGGTGAAGGGTGGGTTACCCCTTTCTCCTGGCTTATTGGAAAAATTTTTCTTCCAAATTATACCTAGTCAACCTTGTGAAAACTAGCTTGAGACCTAATTGGCCATAACCCACTTGACTAGTCATAAGGCTTGTTGTTGTATATTCAAGTGTTTTCCTAATCATGACATTTAATCTTGAAAGATAAATTTATCATTGTGCTTGGTGTGTGTGTTCATGCATTTACATGTGAAATCTTGTGTTTGATATTGCCAAAGTCAAAATTCCAATAAACACTTGCCACATCATCCAAATCATACAATCTTGTCATTCCACATCATCATCTCTTTAATCCAATCAACATTATTTTACACCATGAAAACATTGGAAGACATAGCACAAGAGCTTGTTCACATGCTTCACGTAGCTCAAACAAGTCAAGCACCTTTAAACCAAAAAATCATTCAAAGATTACATGACATGATCCAACAACTTCAAACAAACCAATCACCTCAACTGCAACAATTCATAGCACAAATCCAATACCTCATGGCCAATTGTCAAGTCCAAAAAGCACATTATCAAGTCCAATCGCCACATCAACAAATTTCACATCACTCATATGTGTCACCTATATCATCATATCAACCTCATCCATCCACATATCAAGTTTCCCCTTCATCAACCTATCACAACTCTTCTAATGTCAACCCTTTTCCACATCAATCAACCTTTCAACAATTGTTATCCTATTCAACCCCTTCATCATCATCACAACAACAAATCATAACACAACAAGTCGAAACACCATTCCAACCTCAATACATTCCACCACAATCCTATGTGTCACCTTCATCATCATGCCAACAAAACCCATTTACCTTCCATGTCAATTCCACATCAACATATCCACCCATATCACAACAAGAATATACGATCCCAAGTCCACCTTGGCAACAACATCAAGATCCTTTAAGTCTTAATGCCACCTTTGAAAAGGGGAACACCAATCTAGTCCATACACCCTTACCACCATCCAATCAAATGCCTATCCCTAATCCACCATGTCCTAGTCCTAATCCATTGGCATCTCCACCTTCTGACCCATCAAACTCTTCATTACCCCTACCATCATCTAATCCTCCTTCAAATCAATGCCTTACATTTAGATATTTAAAACATAAATTGATGGCATTACATAAATCCACCAATCCACCTACAAAGGATGTGACCCAAGGGCTACAAGAAAGGAATCAATTTCCACCATGTCATTCAACACATATACTTGAACATACAAAAGAGTCCTCAAACATCATGCCAAGTCCTTCAAGTCAACCATGTCATCCTCAGCCCCTTGGGCCAAGTCAAGAGTCTCCCCTCATAAGTCTAAGTCAACCTCCATCATGTCTCCATGTTGTTGACCATCAAGAACATGTCAAGTCTCTCCAAGATTCATCCCCTTGCAATTCCATTCAAGCAACCCAAGAGGTATATCAAGAGTCTACTCCCAAGCATGTGGAAAAATCAAGCCCTAGTCCTAATCAAGATCAAATCATTTTCATCCAACCTATCCATAATCTATATCTTTTTTATGATCAAGATGATATCCATAATGATGAAGAGCCTATCCATGAGTAACTTGATCCTATACCCATCCATGATCAAGATATTCCAAATTCATCTCCATGTAGTCCTATCCATGATCCATCAACATCCACTTCCCTTGATGACACAAGTGCCTCCCAAGCACACATAGAAGATCAAACAAATACCTTGGATTTAAGTAAACACAATGCTAATCAAGATCCTAATGATCCTCCATCACCCACTATCGACCCCATTGCAAGTCCTCCATCATATCCTATTGGTCTTTCCACCATCATTCATGAATGTTCCTTAGAACAACAACAACCATTATCTTCCCTTGCTTCATTTTCTCCATCCAATAAGGAACTTGTGTCTAGTGTTCCACCTACACCTAGTCCTATTTTCCATTGCATACTCCAAAACATGAACCACCAAGGTAAAGGTTTAGATCTTCATGAACAAGGTATTTTGGAGCCCATCCACATCAAAGTCCCTTCACACTCTTATGGCCTTGGACATACACCCCAAGGACACCAATCTCAAGATGTTGGTATTTCCTCCATGCATCCTAAGTCCACTTTCCATCATAAAGTCTATCATACGCCTAAAACATATGTTGCCATTCCCTCACAGATCATCCTACAAATGTCAAAAGCATGTGACCATACACTTCCCTCCGGCCGCTCACTACCGCCATTGCTTCCAACTCCCATTCCCCTCCGATAAACACCATTGCTTCCGAGCACCCTGTCCTGGAACTCCAGTCACTCTTGTCCGAACATCCGCCCGATGCCCTGGCGTTTCCCTGTCAGGCCAGCAGTGCATTGTCTGCAAACAAGAAGCTTCCACTCATTCCACCACACCTGGGGGATTCAAAAGAAAAAAATTTAATGCCTCTAACTATAAAGTAAAAAATCCTAAGGACCCTAATGCCTTAGGACATCAATACAAAATGTCAAAGCCAAGTACATCCAAAAATTTATATAAGCCCATACCTCCAAAAGAAAATTCTAAAAAAAAAATGGTTTGGGTACCTAAGAAAAAAGAAATCAAGTCAAATGAGGCATCCACATCACAAAAATCCCAACCATCCACTTCCATCCAAAATACACATTCCATTCAAAAATTACAAAAATCCCACAAGATAAATAAAAGTCATAAAAATACTAAGTCTATGTGGGTGCCTAAAGCCCTTCATCCACCATCTCCTAAGAAAACATCTCCATTGCTTCCTACACCCTGTCCACATCAAAAGCTTCAATGTTTATCACAATGTGTGCAACCATTGGTCATGGTTCCCTTCCATTTCACAACAAGCCCTTATACCTCCATCTCGTCACCCCCCATCCACTATCCTACATATCTTCCCCATCACATCCCTATGGTCCATGCCTTTGGCTAAGCCTCCCCATTCATCTTTTGCATAATTCCCATATAATCCACCATTTTCCTCCATAATACACATCATAATCCATCATCTACCTACTCTATTCCATTTCATGTCATCCCTTACCAACATCTATGGGCATAATGGCATTTGACATGGTCCATGCAATGACATCCATCCCTTGTGGGACTATCCTGCTCACCATCCAGCCAGAACCGGAGTCAAAATCACGCGATCGAAATCAACCAGGTCAATGGACAAAACGATATGGATAAGAACCTCATAATCGAAACCAATAAAACATCAAAATAATGGTTGATCTTCATCACTTTATGGGGAACCTGTCTGTTTTTTATGCCATATCACATTTCCACCACCATCTTAGCCATCCCATACCTACTATCATATGGGTCACTATCCACCCCTTCTCCTTTACTACAGTCTTAGAAGTGAAGATAGAAAAATATTTGTAACATATTTTGGTATCTTGACATACCTCATCCCTATCTAAACCAATCACATCATTTATCCCAATTGTCCATACGGCTTTGTGCTTGAAATCCTAAGTTTTGTACCTAGAATGGGGCACGTCATTCCTATGTGACATAGTCTTTAGAGATCACATCCTCGCTCTCTTATGATGCATACATCATGTCCATCCATCCATTTATCATGAGCCTTTTATCCCTTATCCTATCACCCACCCTTGCACCTAGACTTGGTTTTCCCCTTGTCATTGGTATCTAGCATAAAGGCTACCCAAATTCTCATCCATTGACACCTCAAAACATTTCAAAAGAAATCCAAAAATTAAAAATGTCAAAAATCCAAAAAAAAATTAAAACATGTCAAAAATCCAAAAAAAAAATCATAAAATGTCAAAAATAAAAATAAAAAATAAAAATATCTAAAAAAAACACAAAAACATCCAAATAATTCTCAAAAATCCCAAAACAAAGTCAACGTTTGTCACATCAATCAAATAAGTCAAACATAGTTAGTCATTTTAAATATCAACATTTAAATCATGAACCAATAGACAACATAGTCTAATTAGTCATCCAGTCAAAATCGGTCAAGTTGCCAAAACAATGTCAAATCAGTCTTCAAATTATCCCAACCACATCAATTCTTCTATTCAATTCATCACATCCTCTCATCCATGTCAAATCATCTTCAGTCATTCCAAACAATAGTCCAAATGCAAGTCAATCCTTAGTCCATGCCAATCAAGTCGATCAATCTTGCCAAATAATCCAATCATATCCTTTGGTCTTGATCCTAATCTTGTTGTAAACCCAATCAATCAAAGTCAATCAATCAAATAGTCAGTCATCCTTGTGTTGATCTAGGGATATGTCTTTCCCCACAATGACAACACTATCATCATTAGTCACCATCATCAATCAATCAATTACTCATCGGTTTGCAACTTGATAGGGGCAATACCTTGTTTGTTTTTGTATCATTTGTGCATGCTTGCTTGCTTGCTTGCACGTGTTATCATTTTTATCTTGCATTTGCATCAAGTCCGACTTATTCCAATTAATATTCATATCTTGTATCTAGACAAGGTTGTATTACGCTGGGGCACGAGACACATCATCACCTTGGTCCTTATACCCTGGTGCATCATGTCTAGTGTTACATCAAACATCATGGTTGCTCACTTTCTTGTAGCATAACGTATCATTCATCTCCTTCATCTACTTCCTATCTTACATCATGCATCTTGTCCCTCCTTATCATTTCATTTCGAGAGCATACCCATGTTCTTTCAACCTGCCTATCCTCTCAAGGGGGCATCATCATCCCATCTTTCTATCATCATCCATTTTCCTCTATACATACCTTAGCTTCTTTGAAATGATGTTACTTGACACAAATCTCATTATCTCGAACATCATCTCAAAGAGGGGCAAAATGTAGACACTAAAAATTGTCCTAGGCTTGCGATTTCTAAATTCTCTATCATTTCCCCTTGTCTTTGCTAATTAAATAATTTTTAATTATTTAATTATTTTCTAAAGTCATGTCTTCTATTAATTAAATAATTTTAATTATTTAATTAATTCATTCCTACTTTTATTTCTTGCTTGATTAATTAAATAAATTTTATTTATTTAATTGCGTCACTAATTAAGTCCTCTTCTGTCTAAAATTAAATAAATTCTTATTTATTTAATTTTTGTCCACTTTCCACTATAATTATTAATTGTTTTGAATTATTTGTTATTCATTAACCTCTTCTCCTGAGATTAAATGCGTTTAATGTTATTTAATTTTGGTCCACTCTGTGGATTTTGGATTAGAGTCATTTGACTTGAATTCCAAGAGGAAGTGATTCAACTTGTCACATTCCTCTATAATTAAATAATATCTTTATTATTTAATTATTCATTGGTCACCTAAATTAAATAATTTTTATTATTTAATTTCTCCAGCAACCTCTTTGTCCATGCCAATCTTATCTTCCACATCAAATCTTATCTCTTGACATCTCATTCAATTTCATCCCTTGATTGAATTATCTCATAATTCAATCTCGACCCTTCATTTCTTGTCATTTGCCCTAATTTTGACCTAACCCTAGTCCATACTACAGCTTTCGAACTTTTGGCCATTGATTTAGACTGTCTTATTGACTATCCAATCTCAACCGTCAATCCAAATCGGACATTTCCTATAAATAAACTCTCTCATAAGCCATTTAGGGGGTTTGATTCTTCAAGTGTCCTTATCCTGTCAAAATCATTCTTGAGTCTTTCATCCATTTCTATCTATTGTCATTCATCTCTCATCCCCATGTCAATGTTATGCTGCTAAATTGAGCAACCAACATTCATCCAACAATCAACCTTCAAAATCTTGCATTCTCATGCAGGTGGAGAAGAGCCATGGAGGTCAATCAAGTCTAGTTTGAAAATTGGTTTGCATTTCTTTTATTTATTTGCATTTTCATTCTAGTTTGTGCTTCATGGTGCTTGATAGGGTTTAGTTAATTTATTGACAAATTACGGTAAATCTGAATTTTTTTCCCTATTTCAGTTATTTACAAAATTTGTCTACCTTTTCACATAGGGCTTTCATGTCTCCAGCCAACTAATTCTCTTTTTCTGATCTAAGATTTTTTTTGTCCTTTTGATTATCATCTATTTCAAATTGTATTTGTTCCATGGAATTCTTAAGTTGAAGAATCTTTGACTTCATTTGTTCAACTCGACTTATAGCATTGTCTCTCACTTTCTTTACTTGCATAAATTCATATGGAATACAAAATTTATTAACTTTATCCACTTTTGCATTGGCATTTTCCCATTGTAGATATTGCATGATGCTCCTTCATCAAGTTGTCAAGGGCAAGAACAATCTTTCCAGTTGATACATTATCTATCTTATTCACTTTTGTCTACTTCCTTTCAAGTTTTTTTAGATTAGATTTCTTTTTATTACATACTTTCTACTACTTGTTGCTCGAGTTCTGCATTGCCATATGCCCATTGTGGATATTGCACACACACCTTCCTAAAATTCTCAACAAAACTAAGTCTCTTTAATCAATACATTATCTATCTCATTCATTATGGTCTTCTTCTTTTCAAGTATTTCTACAGTAGATTCCTTTGTCATTTCATACATTCTAGTACTTGTTGCATCCAATTTTTCATTGTCATTTTTCCATTGCACATACTTTAAAAGCTCCTTCCCCAACTTCTCAAGAGTAGGAAGAATCTCTTCAGTCAATACATTATATATCTCATATAGTTTGGTTTGCTTCTTTTCAAGTGTTTTTAGGGATGTTTCCTTATTCATTTCATACATTCTAGTACCTACTTCCTCTTGAAGTATTAAGAAGATCTCAGGTTCCTCAACCCACAGTGTTTTCCAACATTGAATTATCAATAGACAAAATGAGTGTAATGAAAACCTTACACTACCAATGTAAGAAAAGGCATCTTGAAAATTTACCAAAACTATTTCTTATAGTATGAATTGCATTTGAATTTCGTCATATCATTAAAATATAGGCAGGTAGGAAAACATAGTGGATTGCAAGTTAGTTTGTTGAGCTTGTACAAAGCTGAGGGGTGGAGAATTTGGGCAGGATTTGTAGCTGGGGGATACATAAAAGTAACCATATTTAGCTGAGGGGTGACCAACCAATTGCATTCTTATACATAGAGGGTTTTTCAACACTATGTGGGTCACAGGTTTCTTAATGCACTGTGTTTTCCAACCTCCAATTATACAGACAATATGATTGCAATGAAAACCTTTTGTTGTTTACACAATATGAATGTAATGAAAGGAACATCTTCAAAATATATAACAAGTATGAGGTAGACTAAAAATTGCGTTTGAACTTTCTCAAATTAATAAACTATAGGCATGTTGGAAAACACTGTGGGTTGTATTTTCTATATTTTTGCTCATTGTAAGCTGAAGGGTGGAATTTTTGCTTTTCTGCTTGATGTTCTTTTGCTGCTCATGTTTAGTTTTATGTTCACAAATTTTTGACTTCACTAGTTCAAATCTAGTTATAACATCATATTTCATTTTCTCTGCTTAGAAAAATTCATATGCAATGCAAAATCTCTCGAGTTTATCCACTTTTGTATTGCAATTTTCCCATTGCACATACTGCACGTGCTCCTTCCTCAACTTCTCAAGAGTCGTAAGAATCTCTTTAGTTAAAAAAATATCTCTCATTAAGTTTGATCTCCTTGTTTTCAAGTGTTTTTAGAGTAGATTCCTTTTCAATTTCATAAATTATAAAACCTGTTGCCTCCAGATTTGCATTGTTTCTTCGCCTTTGCACATACTACAGATGCTTCTTTGTCAATTAATCAAGAGAATAAATAATCTCTTAATTCAACACAGTATCTATCTCATTCTTTATGGTTTTCAACGCAAGTGAGCTTCACAATTTATTGCAATTGTGGTGTACAGTTAAAATTGCTTTTCAAATTCTTCATATGTTTCACAAATAAATGCACAAAAAAATAATGTGTTTTAGCCTACATTCATTAAGTCATTTTTTTATCAGCAGATGCAAAGAATGTGTTTTTTTCTTTTCACATTGCTGGAAGCCATAGAAGTAATTACACATTATTATGCACATTACACTTATAGGCTACATATAAAGTTGCAAGTTGGACTTTTCATCGTGTTGTTCAACCTGCACTATTTTAGTTCATGAATTGTCATAGATGCTTTTGATGGTCATGTTAAGTCACCCCAAATGGAAGGCTCCATATCACAACATGCCTACTCAAGTAAAATAGGTTTGTACACCCCATATATTATGACGTCTTAGTCTTTTTTCATGTGAGGTTGTGATTTTACTTGCGATCTTTATGTCCACTTGGAGGTTCAAGTAGACACTATTTTTTCCAACATGCATTGGTTGACATCATGGTTGATAGGAAAATTTACACATGTATTTCTTTCTTGATTCACTCCATTACTAATTCATGATTTTGTCAAGAGATGCAAAAAACTTTTTATTCTTTTAGTGTTGTTGGCAGCAATGGATGCACATTTATTTACATACAAGTTTGTCATAAAAGGTTTTGGTTGCTCTCTAACCTTTCCTCTCCATTAACACATACACATGCACCACAACCAATGTATCTTCCATAATACATCTGTTGTTGCAATTGTAAAATTAATTAAATAGTGTTATGCACATTGCACTCATACACCACATACAAAGTTGCAAGTTGAACGACTCATTGTGTGGTTCAACCTTCACTTGTTTATTTCATGAATTTCCATATGTTCCTTTGCTACACATGTTAAGTCACCCTAAACGGAAGGTTGAATATGACAACATGCCTCCTTAGGTAAAAGAGGTTTGTACACCCCATAAACTCTGAAATATTAGTTATATTTACATGCAGGGTTGTGAATTTACTTGTGTTCTTTATGTTCGCTTGGAGGTTCATCTACACGTTGTGTTTTCCAACTTGCATTGGCTTACATGATGGTTGATAGGATATTTTACACCTTTATTCCTTTCCTCATTCTCTCCATTACTAATTCATTTTTTTTTCAACAGATGCAACAAACATGTTATCATTTTGGGGTTGCTAACAGCAATGGATGCACTTTTTTTTTACATACAAGGTTGTCATCAAAGGTTTTGGTTTCCCTCTAACCCTTCCTCTCCTTTAGCACATACACATGCACCACAATGAACGTATCTTCCCAAAATAATACATCTATTTTTGTAATTGTAGAAGTAATTACATATTGTTATGCACGTTACACTCCTACGCCACATACAAAGTTGCAAGTTGAACCACTCATCATGTGGTTCAACCTTCACTTGTTTATTTCATGAATTGCTAGATGTGCTTTTTCTCCTCATGTTAAGTCATGCTAAATGAAATGTTGAATATCACAACATGCCTCCTCAAGTAAAAGAGATTTGTACACTCCATATACTCTAAAATATTTGTTATATTTACATGCGGGGTTGTGAATTTACTTGTAGTCTTTATGTCTGCGTGGAGGTTCATCTACACGTTGTGTTTTCCAACCTGTATTGGCTTACATCATGGTTGATAGGACATTTTATTCCTTTCTTCCTTTCCTCATTGTCTCCATTACTAATTCATCTTTTTTTTCAATAGATGCAACAAACATGTTATCATTTTGGCATTGTTGACAGCAATGGATGCACTTGTTTTTAACATACAAGGTTGTCATCAAAGGTTTTTGTTTCCCTCTAACCCTTTCTCTCCTTTAACACATACATGCGCACCACAACCAATGTATCTTCCCAAGATAATACATCTATTATTGCAATTGTATAATTACATATTGTTATGCACGTTACACTCCTATGCCACATACAAAGTTGTAGGTTGAACCACTCATCGTGTGGTTCAACCTTCACTTATTTATTTCATGAATTATTATGTGTTTTTGCTCCTCATGTTAAGTCACGCCAAATGGAAGGTTGAATATCACAACATGCCTCCTTAGGTAAAAGAGGTTTGTACACCCCATATACTCTGAAATCTTTGTTATATTTACATGCGGGGTTGCAAATTTACTTGCGGTCATTATGTCAATGTGGAGGTTCATCTACACATTGTGTTTTCCAACCTGCATTGGCTTACATCATGGTTGATAGGACATTTTATACCTTTCCTCATTCTCTCCATTATCAATTCATCTTTTTTCAATAGATGCAACAAACATGTTATCATTTTGGCGTTGGTGGAAGCAATGGATGCACTTTTTTTTTACATACAAGGTTGTCATCAAAGGTTTAAGTTGTCATTTTGTGTTGTCGTTGTCTATGTCCACTTGTACGTTGAGATAGACAATATGATTTCCAGCCCACATTTCTGTTATATTTTATACATAGCTTGATTGAATCTATCACCTTTAATTTTCCTCAGTTGAAGTTGACAACCTCCTACATGGGTGACAACAATGCAAGAACATTTTATTTACATTCAATGAATGATTTCTTTCTTTTTCTTGACACAATCCACACTAATTTTAAATGTTCATCCAATTCCATCCTTTCCTAGATTGGGGAGAGGTTTGAAATGGAAGAAAAGTTGGAGGTGCAAGATGTACGAGATGGAGGCTCTCATTTTTCCTCTTCTGATTTGCAATGGACTCCTATTTGCGTCAAGAAGGATGGGGTCCTTGACCTTATTGCAACAATTCCTCATATGAGACTTGATGATTTCATTTGCGGTGAAATGTCTGTTGAAGGTTTTGAAACTAAATTTATGGACAAGAAAAAAAGACAACCTATCATCACACGTCCCCTGGATGACAAAAATTATGGAAAAACAATTTGGTATCGTAGATTTGTATCTTTCAACATTCATTTGTATGGTCCAATGGTATTTTACTCTCTCTTGCTTCAAGATGATGAGATGGTGCCTTCTTCACAACTACTGGTGTCAATACAGTACTAAAAACCTCAGAGACCAATCTCCACTAGAGAAGAAACAATAGAAGGCGTTTATACAAATGCGAGGTTGTCGATGCCACTTCATTATAAAGGTTATGCATGGCAGACCCAATGTTGCCTATATTATCTACAAAAAAATGTTCCACGCCGATATAAACAATGAATTTTTCCATGGCATGAACGACACAAGTGGAGATAGGCGTTCTATTTTTGCCACTAATCTATCTGTAGAGTGAAAAGCTATATTGAAATCCTTTTACTCATGGATGTCAATGTCAATGCAATAATGGATAGACACATCAACGATCATGTCTTATATGGCTTGATGTCAAAGAGAGATCAATTCCTTACAAGAAATTATGTAATGAATGCCTAGCGAAAGGTGTGTTCTATTCACGCACAAAAACATAGAGTCAATTTGACAAGTATCATGATGTGGAATGGAAATGACATTGACAACTTCTTCTACTTTCAATAGCCCCATGGGAACAATACACCTTTCATTATTAGGGTTCAGACTCCATGGATGTTGGATAGGATGGTTAGCCACTTGCACAATTTATTCATCTCAATGGATTCCATGTTTTCCACTAACAAATATGGAGTGAGGCCTTACAAACATTGACAAATAGTTTTTTGTCTTTTCAATGATCTTGCTGGCTATAAACCTGACAATGCTCATGCTGAGTTGCTATGTTTACAGTTTCCATTGTATACTTTTCTCATTTTCGACAAGAAACAGAGTGGTGTGCCTGTTATGTGGGTAGTCTCCGCATGAAACAAGATTGAGGAAATCTCTGCGTGGGTACACATATTGCATTCCTGTGGAAGAAGAGCTAAGCCCGACTGAAGAATCAATGCATTTTTGACCGATGATGCAACTATAGAAATCCAAGCCATATAGTATGTGCATCTCTTTGTTCATTTGTGTACCTTTCTCATTTGCTATTTATTTTCAATGCCATTTTGTCATGCAGATGAGTGGTAAATAATATCATTTGTATTGTCTATTAGGGTTGTCTTAAAATGTCATGTGCTTCTATTCCTTTGGCATGTTAAAAGGGCTTGGATAAATAATGTATATAAGTACGCAACCAAGCAAAGGGAAATGGACATCTTCCATAGACTTAGCATGATCATGATGGAAATCGCTGATAGCAAAGATAGCATCACTCAGCTATTGAACTCTTGCTTTGATGAGTTCAATGATTAACCCTGATTTTTAGAGTACTTCAAGAATACCTGGTGCGAAGGAGAAGGTCAAATTGGTGAGTTGACAATTTCTATCACCTCTTAGGATTCACACCATTCACATTCTTTGATGTTACCTCTAATACGTTGTGGTTTACATGACTATTGGATTTTTTCACAGCCATGTGGGTGAAAAATTGTAGACTATTCCCACATGCCAACCAGGATGCAAATGCAGCCATTGAGTTGTACCATTGCGCGCTCAAAACTTGGTACTTGTGTGATCATTATAAAAAATGCACTAGGAGAATGGACTATTTGTATTACACACTTGAGTATAAAATGGAACCATTCTATAGGCAAAAGGAAAAGTTGCAGCAATATGGTTTTTTGACGAACTACAAGTTTTTAAATATGCAATCTAGTTTGGAGCGGGCCAAGGCAATTCCAGACGATCATTGTTTTATGATGAAACACATCCTAGATGGTACTTGGTGAAAAGTAAAAGTAGGTCCAACCACTACCTTTTTTGAAAATTTGGCGAGCACCTTTTTTTTGGTGAGTTTTCTTGGAGTTTGCAAGTGAACACTTGCAAACATGTCCTTAAGGTTGTTTCCTTGATTAAAAGATCATCTCTTGTTGAAGGGGTGGTCCACGGTAAGTGAATTTTAATTCGAATTATGTTACTTTATGGGAGTCAATTGTGTTTTTCATTTTCTATTGCCTAATACAAATTTCTTTTGTGTGGTTATTTAGATGGGGAGGTCAACCAATTAATAAAGGGGAAGATTTTAACGAGACATTGTCACAAGGGAGTGTTGAAGAAAACAATTCTAATCTTCTCACCCCTACACAAGCTCCTTCTATCACTCATGTATATGATGAATATGTGCTGAAAATGTGTATTTGGAATTACACAAATGAAATATTGAACAAAGTGATGCATACACTTTCATAGTGTCTAGAACAGGTGCAATCATACGCACAGTATGTCAAGAGGTTTCTACAGGTTCTACAACAATCAAATGCATTTCCATTTGAATTCATTCCCGATCTTGATGAAGTTGTAACTAGCACCATTTGCATGTGTCCATGGTTTAGTGCAAGTAGGGATCATCCTCAACGTGCCAACTTGTTGTATGAAGCATGCTGCACAACAATCAGATCACTGCACTCCTCTGTATGACTCATTTCCCTTCTCCACGAACAATAGCTTGAATGTGAATGTCAATATGCAATGTGAGACTTCAGGCATAGATGTTATGGATGGGGCAAAGGATACAACATCTAATACGAGTGACTATGAGAAAACCCATTTCAATTTCCATATTGTAATAGGAAATGGTATTGCAGATTTCTTTTTCCAGTATGTGCTTCTACCACATAATAAAATTTGTGATTTCTTTTTTGGCCTTTTTTGTTCACTTCAACATTCCAATCTGGGGAAAGGAGTCCTCACCAGCGACTGTCTTCCGCGAGTGTAAGCCCAATGAAAGGTATGGTTCCAATTTAATAACTATGTGTAGGTAAGTCTATTTTTTTGTATGACATTATGCAATACCATGCTTCCTTATAAAATTTTGGCTATGGTGACAAGCTGATATCGGCCAACATGCATTGATTTTGTTGCTTCTTCAAGAGTTACTAAGGATTGCACAAGCATACTTTAGTGATCCTTCATTTGTAAGTAAGCATAGTGCACGAGGTCTTCCCTCAACCCGTGAAGAGCAAGAAGAATTTGTTCAGTCAAAACTTTATCTATCTCTTTCACATTGTTCGATTCTTTGACAGTGTTCTCATAGCAGTTCCCTTCTTCATTTCAGGAATTCTAGTACATCCTACTACACTTGTGTGTTTCCATGTGTCCATTGCATAAAAAAAGCTCAAACTATTTGCAGTGTTGGAAAACACACTATCCCATGTCAATTAGTTCATTCTAAAATGTTTGTGGCATCGTTGCAACCAAGAATATTATGAAGTCCTCTTTCAAATTTTTTTGCTATAGTCAAAATGCCATTTAAAATTCTTCATCTGATTGGAACAAATAAATTGCTCGCATTGATTGCTATTGGAAAACACACAGTCCAATTGTTATTTAGTTCATTATGAAAAGTTTTGTTTTGTTATGATGAAGACCGTAATCAAGTCCACTTTCAATTTTTTGAGCAACTGTTTGCTATAGTAAAAAAAAGGCATTTCACATTCTCAATCTGATTGGAACAAATAAAATGGTCATAATGTTTGCATTATTGGAAAACACACTGTCCCATGCCAGTTTGTTCCTTACAAAAAGTTTTTTTTCATTACCACCGAGATCATTATGAAGACCACTTTCATTTTTTTGAACAACTCTTTGCAAAATAGCATTTTGCATTCTTCATCTGCTTCAAACAAATAAAGTGGTCACATTGTTTTCACTGTTGGAAAACACATTGTCCCTACACAGTTAGTCCGTTATGAAAATTTTTGTTTCACTTTTAATTTTTTGAGCAACTATTTCCTACAGTCAAAATTTCGTTTCTACCTTTCTTCATCTTATTGCAACAAATAAAATGCTCACATTATTTGTCATGTTCGAAAACACACTGTCCCTTATCAGCTATTTCGTCATGAAAATGTTAATGTTTCCTATAGTCTAAGAATGTAATGAAGCCAACATTTAGAGTGTCTTTCTAAATAGAGAATGTAGTTGCATCTTCATTACATAAAGTTCTTCCCAGAAGTTATTCACATGTGCCTTTGTTTCAATACTATAGCTTTGTAGCCGCATTTTTTGTCACCATTGAGAGTGTCTTTCTAATTAGATAATGTAGTTGTATCTTCTAAAAATTTTGTTGTCTTTCATTTCAAGCATTTTAGTTCCTATTGCTCCAATCGTGCATTGGCATATGCCCATTGGAGATACTGCACATGTTGCTTCATTAAGTTCCGAAGAATAGGTAGAATCTCTTTAGTCAAAACATTATCTATATCTTCCATGTAGCTCACTTCTTCCTCAGTGTTTTCATTACAGATTCCCTTTTCATTTCATGATTTGTAGTACATTTTGGTGCACTCTTGCATTTCCATTTGTCCATTGCACAAAAAAAAATGCTCACATTATTTGCACTGTTGGAAAACACACTGTCCCATTTTCTCACTTTATCTACACATATTGCACATGCATGACATTTCAATACTCTTATGTAGATTTGAAATAGCTTTTTGGTCATAATTGAGAGTGTCTTTCTAATTATACAATGTATTTGTATCTTTTGAATAATTTTTTTTCTCTTTAATTTTAGGAATTTTACAACCTACTGCTCCAACCATGCATTGGCATTTTCCCATTGGACATATTGCACATGCTACTTCCTTAAGTTCCAAAGAACAAGTAGAATCTCTTCAGTCAAAACATTATCTATATCTTCCACTTTCCTCACTTATTTTTCACATTATTTGCACTATTGGAAAACACACTATCCCATATTGTTACTTTATCTGCACATATCACCCATGCACAAAATTTCAATACTATTATGTAGCTTTCCAGGTGTTTTTTGGTCAGTACTGAGAGTGTCTTTCTAATTAGAGAATGCATTTGTACCTTCTGAAAAAGTTGTTTTGTCTTTCATTCAAGGCATTTTAGTACCTGTTGCTCCAGTTGTATAGACAATGTTGCATAGTTCACGAGCATGGGTGTCTAGTTGGTTGACCAACTACCACCCATATCTTCCATGCAATATTCTTTCTCACATTGAGGAATTGAGTCTCCCATACAGGTTGTGGGAAAAGATGTTAAGGAGAATTGATAGAAAAGGGCCAAACCACACTAATTTCAACTATCATAATTATGCTCACTTCTTTAACTACGTCTTTGGTGTATGGGAAAAAATGGGCATGGATGTTCAATATTACAATCTAGAAATAGAGATTGCAAATTTATGTGATTGGCCAATCTCTCTTTACCAAGAAACTCGAGACCTTTTCCTAGTTGGATGCATCTGGAAGGTATGCATTCAACTAACAATAATCATACACAAGGACAATCTTATGAACGAGCTGAGCATGAGGTTTACGAGATTCCTTAAGGGGGAATCTCTAATTAGTAATCACTTGGGTCCTATGGAGGAATGGTTGTTGGTCATGTTCAAATTCAACCACATTGTCAAGTTCAAGATCCATCGTTTCAGACCATCATTCAAGCTCATACATGCATATTACGGGGTGCCTATGTTGTATGCTATCAATTTCACCTTGACAATCAAAGTCCGCCAAATCCTTCTGGATCATGAGAACACATAAATTATACCTGTTTGTAAATGGTCGACGTAGTTCTCAGTGTTAGCACTATTAAATGCGGCTTGTAATTTTCTTTAGAATCTATAATATTGACTCAAAATGTTTTTACATTTGACTATGCAATGCAAATTGTTTATCTCAGATGAAATCTGAAAGCATTTCAAAACATTGTTTACCATCCCTTACTATGTATTACAACATTGCTTACAATTCCTTGGAAGTTTCGATGGACATGTATTACAACATTACTCAATATAATACTGATCACCTAAACTTTATATATAGAAGTGGAAGGCATAGATTTAAATCTTGTGTAAGAGTTCAGTAACTATATAACTTCCATGCATGCAAATTTTACCTTCAACATGTTTGGTTTTATATGGAATTAATATAAGGTCTTTACATGTTTCTATACTATGTCAATATTATAACTTCTGTATGTGTAGACTTTATAGTAAAAGCCAGTTAACATTCCTAACTAACTTTGACAATATACCACAACCATCAATGTTGTCAGTGAACAAGAATTGAGAAGTGAGTCACAACCCTATGTGTTGTCCATCCTACAAATTTTTTGTGCATTTTTTGTTCCAAACATAATATGATATTGAAATGGAATGTTTGATGCAAGTAAGTGTTGTTATAAAATATGAAGGTCAAGTTGAATATTTCTGCAATATTGTTATAAAATTTGAACATCAATACATTGTTGTTACAGTCTGCATAACAGAAAGTGTTGTCATTGAACAAGAATTGAGGAGCGAGTGACAAACCTGTGTGCTTTCCATCTTGCAACTTGTGTCCCAAACATATTATGATATTGAAATGGAATGTTCGTTGCAAGTAAGGGTTGTTATTATTAGCATATTTTGTTTTTTCCAAAAAAGCCTTTAAATGGATAACCATTTAAACTCTTCAATGGGGAATGTGAACAAATGATGTTGGGGAGCCCTTTTTGCATATTTGATGATGTTATATGATGGCTCTATCAAATATTTTTCACTAGCATCTTGTGAAGGGGTTGATTAATCTTCCCAAGGTTATTGAATGGTTTCTTGTCACTCACAGTAAAGGGAGTCACTTGAAATACTAGAGTTTTTTTCTCCTAATGTATTTGAGCTTATCATTAGCATGGACTTTCACAAAATTATTTACATATGCTTGTGAATATAGTTTTTCACTAGTTATGAATATTGTGCCTAAATGTCATGACTTTGACGATCATCCTCGTGAAGCATACAATGCATTTTTGTGTTAAAGAAAGGGAAAATAGAAATTGCTTCAGTTTTGATAATAACTTCACTAGATAATTTTGTTGTTCTTGACTACTTTCCTCTTAGCATTTGTTGTTTGTTCACCTGAAGAAAAAGAAACTTTTCTTTTGTACAAATTATGGTTGTGGAAAAGGTTTCCTTTAATGGCACTAGCCCAAAAAAATGGACTGCAGACTTAAAGGCAGATAAAGGGACATTATTTTGTGTAGGGAGAGTCAAAATCATAATGCACAAAGTTGTTCACAGAGATGATAGTCATTAAGGAAAAGCAACAGAGATCTAATAAGTTCAATGCCCTATTTAATGATACCTTATTAATCTTTCCAATTCAATAAGAGTAATCTGCCTCTATGACTGTACTAAGATCCTTAATATCTTTATTTCAATGTAACTGTCCTATATTATTGCAACATAACTAGATGATATAATGTATTCTTCTTAGTATTTTAAGCCATCTTTGTAGAGATTTTGTAATCCACGACACACAAAGGGTTGTTATAAAATATGAAGGTGGAATTCGATACATTGTGTTTTTACAGTCTGCATAACAGTAAGTATTGTCTTTGAACAAGGATTGAGAAGTGAGGGACAACCCTATGTGTTTTCCATCTTGCAAATTTTTTCTACATCTTGTGTTCCAAACACATTATGATATTGAAATGGAATTTTTGGTGCAAGTAAGGGTTGTTATAAAATATGAAGTTGAACTTCAATACATTGTGTTGTTATAGTCTGCATAACATTAAGTGTTGTCTTTGAAAAAATTGAGAAGTGAGGGAAAACCCTATGTATTTTCCATCCTACAACTTTTTTGTGCATCTTGTGTTCCAAATGTATTATGATATTGAAATGAAATGTTTAGTGCAAGTAAGGGTTGTTATAAAATATGAAGTTGAACTTCAATACATTATTTTGTTATAGTCTACATAATAATAAGTGTTGTCTTTGAACAAGAATTGAGAAGTGAGGGACAACCCTGTGTGTTTTCCATCCTGCAACTTTTTTGTGAATCTTGTGTTCCAAACATATTACAATATTGAAATGGAATGTTTGGTGCAAGTAAGGGTTGTTATAAAATATGAAGCCGAACTTTAATACACTGTGTTGTTATAGTCTACATAATAGTAAGTGTTGTCTTTGAATAAGAATTGAGAAGTGAGGGACAACCCTGTGTGTTTTCCATCCTACAATTTTTTTGTGTCTTGTGTTCCAAACATATGATGATATTGAAATGGAATGTTTGATGTAAGGGTTGTTAAAAAATATGAAGCTGAACTTCAATACACTGTTTTGTTACAATCTCCAAAACATAAAGTGCTCATTGCATGTGCTTACATTTGTAAGTAATTTGACATACATAATAAGAATTGAGGTGGCATTGCCTACCATTATTTGATGCCATTTGAAATTATTTGGGACAATAGTGTTTTCCAGCAGTACAATAAATACATCTATACTATACATTTTGCTCCATATGTACCTAATGCACCTAATGCATCATCATCATGTTCCATTATAACATCCTCCATAATTCTAGTGCTAACAAAAGTAAGTTTCTCTTGTGACATTAATTTAATTTGAAAACATATATCATTCATCCATGTTAACCATATCCCATATCCATTTCCCTCATCTATCCTCTTTCTACTGAATAATGTGTTATGTTAGTGACATTACATCCTTGTAAGATACTGGTGCATGTGCACCCTTGCATGAACATGCCTCCATGAGACAATTTTAGGATTTTAATTTAGTATTGTTGATTTCAACTTGTAATGAGGCCTAAATGGACACTTTAAGCATGTAATAGGTCCTAGTTAGTAATTTTAAGTTCATTGGGAATAAAGTGTAAAAGTTGCACAAATTGACAAAATGTTGTCAATACAAAATTGTAAAAATGCAACAAAAAGAAAAATGAAGGAAGGTGAAGAGTCAAGGTAGTTAAAAATTTAGTTTGAGGCATTGGATTTTATTTATAAAGGAATTTTTTAACCTCACATACTTTGAGGAAGGTTGGGGATAGATGTAGGATCAAGAAATTCAATGAAAACCTTTGTTTTTCTGTTAATTTCCTGCAAATTCTTGATTTCAAGCCACTATACGGCCATATTTTGTGTATGAAATGTCTCCTCCTCCTTTGGAAATTAAATCCATGTGAATATATTTCATTTTTTATTTTATTTCATTTAAATCCATTAATTATTGTGAAAGTTATGGTCAATTTGCTCCAGGTAGGTAGAAACCCTGATCTAGGGTAACAGGGTGCATTCAAAATTGTGTTTTTCAAAATTTAACTATTGAAATTTGCTATAAATTGGTGTATAATGAGTTTTAGATGTGTTCTAAAGGTTTTCAAATATTTAGAGAAAAATAATGTGGTTTTGGACAGATTTTATGAAGCCCTAGGACTGTAAATTGTATAAAATTTGGAAATGACAGTGTACAGTGGGGTTTTAAGAGACTCGACTGTGATAAGTGTGTCCTTCTTGATAAATGTTGTTAAAATATGTTTAGGTGTATGGTGAACATTCTATAAATATATTTTGGTGCATTTGTAAGTTTGTGGCCATTTTTATTTAACTGTCCTGTTATGACAGACTTATGACAATCCTATTTTGGAGTCTATATTGAAGGTTTAGAATAGGTGTCTGATGAATTATTATGAATAAAGCTTGGGTAATGGTCTAACCATGTTGTTTAGGAATATTTATACTTTTTTGAGGCATTAAAAAGGAGGAATGGGCTTGGAAATGTGAAGTTGTTTATTGATGAGGTCTAAATAGGCTAGTTGTGGATTTGGGGCTAGCTACTTTTGAAAGTCTTTATATTTGAGATGTTAATGTTGGAGAAAGGGTTTGGGCCAGTCTTCTTAAATTTTTCTAAGGTTTTTTGTGGAATCAATAAGTTTTTTTGAGTTTTGTTCATAGTTTAGATGCTTTGAATCAAGAATTTGTGAAGGAAAGGTGAGTCCTAGTTCAAAGGACAAGCAAGTTTTGGTTGATATTTTTGTCAAGTTGAGTTTGGTTGAAAGTTTTGTGCTCCTACATTGTCATCAAATATCATAGTAAAAAATATACAACCATGCAATATAGAATCATACATTTTTGGATCCTACGAAACTAAAAGTTTTCATAACGAAGTAACTGACATAGGACAATGCATTTTCCAACACTGCAAATAATGCAAGCATTCTATTTGTTCCAATGACATGAAAAAAGGAAATACCAATTTTACTCAACCAACTAGTTGTTTTAAAATTTCAAAGTGGACTTCATTACATTTTTGAAGTGTATAAAAAAAAAATTCATGACGAAATAAGTGATAGGGCACAGTGTGTTTTCCGACACTGTAAACAATGGAAGCATTTTATTTGTTCCAATCACAGGGAAAAAGGAAATATGTGATTTTTACTCTAGCCAAGAGTTGTTCTAAAAATTCAAAGTGGACTTCAATTCATTTTTGGAGCATCAGAAATAAAAACATTTCATAAGGAAATAATTGATAGGGGACAGTGTGTTTTCCAACACTGCAAGCAATGCAAGCATTTTATGTGTTCCAATCACATGAAAAAAGAAATTGTGTCATTTCCACTCTACCAAATAGTCGTTCTAAAAATTCAAAGTGAACTTCATTTCATTTTGGGAGCGTACAAAATAAATACTTTTCATAAGCAAATAATTGACAGGGGACAATGTGTTTTCCAACACTACAAACAATGCAAGCATTTCATTTGTTCCAATCACATGAAAAAGGGAAATCTTCCATCTCGACTCTACCAAATAGTTGTTCTAAAAATTAAAAGTGGACTTCATTAAATTCTTGGTCGTAATGAAAAAAATAGTTATCATAACGAAATAACTGATAGGGGACAGTGTGTTTTCCAACACAACAAACAATGCTAGCATTTAATTTGTTCCAATCACATGAAAAAAGGAAATATGCCATTTTTAGTCAACAAAATACTTGTTCTAAAAATTGAAAGTGGACTTCATTACATTCTTGCTTGTAACAAAACACTTACTTTTCATAAGGAAATAACTGATAGGGGACAATGTGTTCTCCAACAATGCAAATAGTTGCCCATTTAGGTACATATTGTAGACACATAAATTTTTTTGTTAAATTTATCCTCATTTAACTTTAACTTTCTTTAGGCATTGGCTATATCCTTAATATGTCATATCATTTCATTTTTATCTATTATTCATCTCATTCCATTCTTCTTTTCATATCTTCCATTGAATTAGTCCAATAGATTTTATTCTATTCTTAACACATGCACCTTATATACATTTTCTCCATTTACTAAATAAAATCCCTCTAGTATTCCCTCCTACCACTTACCATTTACCATTTACCACTTATTCCTCCTATACCACTAATCTCCCATTATCCCATATTTACCCTGATGGTTGACTTTCTCTTGAGGGTATCTATTTAAACAACATATCTACCTCATTTTGGGATCATCTACTATATGCATCGAATCTCTATCAATATCACTCGCAATCTAGCTATCATTTTCATCTTGCATGCTAGTTTCTTCTCAAGTTATAGTTTTAATTTCTTAGATTTGCAATAGTATTTGCATCTTGCATTTGAATCTCCAATAAATCATAGCCTCTTGTGTGTGTGCTTCTGAGAGCCATTTTGTTTACACAAGATCTTGATTTGAGGAGTGTAATAGAGATAATTATTTTATTTCCTCATAGTAGATTAGGGTTTTTCATTTGCATTTGCATGTTTGAATAATCTTCTTGCAAGTTCTCTATTATTTGGATGTTGGAATGATTTGAATCTTAATCCATAAGATATTGAATCTATTTTGTTTCCTCCATCCACACACACAAATACATACACAACATTTATTGCTATACTCTATTCAACACCATGTATGATTAGTGTATTTAATACCATTGAATGCTATAGTCAATTTTTTTGAGGTCAAATGATTTACATGTCAACTTATCTTTTTCATTTATAAACAAGCTACCATAAATAGTAACACTTGAGAGCTGGAATTGCCTACCATTATTTCACATTGTTGATAATGTAATTATAAGGGGCCATGAAAAGTATGATATGAAATGGATAACAACATAGTGTTCAAACATATGAAAATAGTATATCTATTCACCATAATTGTTCAATAATCAAATAATTACAGAGGGCCACAAAAATTCTAATATCAAATGTATAACAAAATAGTGTTCAAACATATGAAAATGGTATATCTCTACACCATAATTGTTCAATAATCAAATAATGAAACCCACAATGCACAATCAATATTGTGAGCCTATCTCATCATATCCTATACTACCTATTCTTTGCAATTAAATTAATGCCTATGTAATATAGGGCATGTTTTTTAGGGTTGTTGTGTATTTCGGGAGGGGTGATTCCAATTCCACGAACCCTTGTAGATGATGAACATGAAAAAACATATTTCTTCATAGGTTGTGCTTTTTCCTTGGAACTTTAAACACCTTCACCCTATAACAAACAATTTGAAAAATTAATGTATGGATGGAAACAATATAAGGTAGTATGATATATAAAACAACATATTGTTTATATGTACATCTAGAAGAGAATGCTTCATCTTGAAGAACTTCCATACCACGAATCTGCCCAATAACTCTTCGATGGTCTTTGCGCTAGGACGTGGAAAAGGAACTAAGCGATCACCAACAATGCCCTCAACAATGCTGACTCTCACACAATTTTTTGGGTACATAAATCCATGGGTTTTAGCCTTTCTTTCAACAAGATGTACAATGCCTTTGGCAACCCATTTACGTTTCCTCCAAAGATCAACATGATCACTAATCTTAAAAGTTATTCCCTTGAACTCTATCATCTGTTCATCAACAAGATTTGGATGCAATGGAAACATCATTGATGTAAATCATAATTCAAGACATATTAGGGATTCATAAAGAAATAAGAACAGAAGAATGGAAGTGTGTACCGATATAGATGGCACGCCGCTTACCTACTCCCTTGTATGTCCATCTTTATTTATATCCCCTTGTAAAGAAGGCCTCCTCATCCCCATGTCCATCTTTATTACTCCCTCCTACTTCCTGTAAGTCACAAGAGAGCTCATATGTCCATCTCCTATTACCCTCTCCTGTAAGCTAGTGCCTCCTCGGCCCTAGCACCATCTTGTTACCCGTCCCACCTCCTGTGCCAGTGCCTCCTCATCCCATGTCCATCTTTAGCACTGCTCCACTGCAGTCGTTGTTCTCCCTGGCTCTGTCCATCTCTGTTATCCTATCCCACTTGTAGGCTAGTGCTCTCCCTGTCCCCATGTCCATCTCTGTTACCTTGTCCCACTTGCAAGCCAATGCTCTCCCCATCCCCATGTCCATCTATATTGCCCTATCCCACTTGCATGCCACAGCCCCCATCCCATGTCCATCTTTATTTCGCCCCACTTGCAGGCCACTGCTCTCCCCATCCACATGTCCATCTCTATTAGCCTCTCCCATTTCAATTGCAACCACATGGCCAATTAGGTCAAGGTCAACACTCTGTTGTTCATCCTTGCCCTTTAATAGTAGGAATTCAAATGTCACATCAAATTCAGCTGCATGCAACCAATACATTGAAATAATCAAAACAAACATTAAATAGAAGAATTGGAATTCACTGTTTCTTCTAGTTTCTCCATATCAAGGCACCTTGAAACTTTTGACCATGTACGCTCCTGCTTCTTCTTCTTAATGATAGAAGGTGGGTTGGGAGGAACAACATCTTGTTCTTCCATTGGCACTAAATCATCTTCGAAATCAACAATACCCTATTTGAGGGAAACACTTCATTGTTCATCATTGCCCTATAATAGCAGCAATTGAAACATCACATGAAATTTAGAGGCATGCAACCAATTCATTCAAATAATGAAAAGAAACATTAAATAGAAATTTTAAAATCATTGTTTGTTTTCATTTCTTCTTGAGAGGGTGAGAGGAAACCTTTGACTGTGTATGCTCCTTATTCTTCTTCTTATCAATGTTAGATGACGAGTTGGGAGGAACAACATCATCTTGTTCTTCCATGGGCTCTGCATCATCTTCCAAATCAAGAGTACCATGTTTGAGGGCAAGACTCCATTGTTTATCCTTTCCATGTAATAGCAGGAATTGAAATGTCACATCAAATTCAAATGCATGCAACCAATTCATTGAAATAATCAAAACAAACATTAAATAGAAGATTTCAAAATCCTCGTTTGTTCTCGTTTCTAATTCTAAGGGTGTAAGGAAACTTTAAACTATATATGCTCCTTCTTCTTCTTCTTCTCAATGTTATACGATGGGTTGAGAGGAACAACACCATCTTCTTCTTCCATGGGCACTACTTCGTCTTCCAAATCAATAGTACCCTATTTGAGGGCAACACTCCATCATTCACCATTGCCCTATAATAGTAGGAATTGAAATGTCACATTAAATTTAGATGCATGCAACAAATTCATTGAAATAATCAAAACACACATCAAATAGAAGATTTTGAAATCACCATTTGTTCTCATTTCTTCTTATGAGGGCGTAAGGAAACTTTAAACCATACACGCTTCTTCTTCTCAATGTTAGACAAGGGGTTGGGAGGAACAGCATCATCTTGTGCTTCCATGGGCACTCCTTCATCTTCCAATACAACAATAACCTGCTCGAGGGTAACACTTCGTTGTTCATCCTTTTTGTGTAATAGCAAGAATTAAAGCATCACATCAAATTTAGATGCATGCAACCAATTCATTCAAATAATCAAAACAAATGTTAAACAAAAGATTGCAAGATCACCACTTGTTCTTGTTTCTTCTTTGGAAAGTTCCTTGAAATTTTTGACCATGTACGATGCTTCTTATGAATGTTAGACATTAGGTTGGGAGGAACAACATCATCTTCGCCTTTCGTGGGCACAACTTCCTCTACCGAATGAACACTACTCTGCTAGGTGACAGGAACTGCTTCTCGACCATCACCCTATCATGTTATGTAAGTTAACATTAAGTGAACCTTATATGCATTAGAACAGAAAATATGAACCAACCAAAATTTAGATTTAACAGTTCAATTCGACATTACCATTCCTTCCTTTCTCTTTCTCTCCTGCAATTTTAATATTTTTTGTCTTCTCTACTCCTTCTCCTCACTGTTGTATAATGTCATTCACTTCTTCACCTCATCCTTTCCTTCCTGGGGAAGTTGACGAAAGTTATTTTCCCATACTTTAGACAGATGCTTTTAATAACATGCTTCTGTTGGAGATTCTGTCGTAGATTCATTTAGTACTCCATATTTTCCACCTTCTTTTGAAGGTACTCTTTCAATTTCTCATGGGGAGGAGGGGGTGTTTTGGTCCCCCCCCCACGCAGTTTGGCCATGCTTTGGTGTTGCGAGAATAGGAAGGTGGTGATGTTGAATCCTATTCATGTTGAACAATCTCTAATCATGATATTTTCTCATACATTCTTCTTTAATACAGTAATATACGTATCTAGCATTCTCTACTTCTCTTCTATATTCAGCAACAACCTGTAAAACAAATTTAGAAAAGAAAATCGTTTAATATATTTGATATTAAAAAAAATTGAATGCACAACCTATACACACAACCAAACGATACAATAATTGAGTTATTATATCTACCTTCCCGTCCACCATATCACCCTGTGCTTCATTGGGTTCCTCCCCATCCTTAGGGTCTCCCTTTGCATGCTCTTCCTCATTGTCATGGACTATGGCAAGAGTGTGATGGTCTCCTTGATTACCATCTTCAATCAAAGGAATGATATATTGTCAAAATCAACATATTTGTAATAGACATGATATTTTCTAACTCAAATTGTAAAGCATTCTAATTGATGCATTGGAAGTTCACAATTAATTACCGAACACGTCACAAGTTTCAACATTTTCCTAAAATGAGAGGACTTCCTCTATACTGCGGTTGCTTCCTCCTAATTAAAACATTCCCACTTTCTAGTGAACATCATAACCACTTATGAGAGATTAAAATTATACATTTGATTGCATCTTGTAATTATCATATCTTACCTGCACATTTGTGGAAAGCGGATGTCCCGGAGAAGATGCACCACTACACACCCTCTCAGGTGTGGTGACCACCTCAACAACATTCTTCACTGTATGAAGCACTTTCCCTAATATATCATGCATCCTTGGTTTGTTGTAAACTATAAAATAGTTGCAAGTGTTACGGACAGTTAAAGTCCCAAAATTTATTGCAACATTTGCAGTAAGCAAGCATATCTTTTTTCAATCATAAGAATATTTTGAAATGCATATTTTACTCTACCTAATACTTGTGATGAATTTTGAAGGTTCCTTCTATTACATTCTTTCTATCTAAACTAAAAAAGGTTATCAATACATTCCTATTGTCAACAAAATTGCAGGTTGGAAAAGATATGGTGTTATGAAACATACAACCCACAGTGTTGTAAAATTCCATACAAGTAACCCACTATGTTTTCCATCCTACAATTATTTTGTGTGTTTATTTTTTTCAATCACATGAAAATACTGAATTGCAATTTATACCATAACTAACAATTGTAAATTTTGGAGGTGCCTTTTATTACATTCATATTGTCTAAATAAGAAAAGTTTTTCAAGACATTCAAACTGTTATGTGAAATTTCAGGTTGGTAAACACTGGGTGTTACAAATCCTACAACCCACATACTATTCTAAAACCCTTTACAAGTAACAACCCTATTCGTTACTTGCCCCTCACCTCAATTTTGTATGTTTTGTGATTGTCTTGAGAACATTTTGCTTTATAGATAGCAATAATGTAATGAAATTGGAAAACATAGGGCATTAAGAAACCTGCAACCAAATGTATCCCACACCTGCAAGTCCTCCCCATCCTCTCAATTGTTTAGATTTAAACATGCAAAATGAACAAATTCAAGAACCCACATACGTTTTCTCTAATCGCCATTATTTGTATTTCTTTTGTTTCAACCATACC
>VDFB02019660.1:0-17481 GCA_007258455.2 Sequoia sempervirens
GGTTTTCAATCTCTTGATATGTTTTAGGGTAACAAATAAGGCCAAATGATTTGAACCTTCTTCTCTTCAGGTGCTGCCAAACCTAGGTGGGTCTACCTTTGCGAACTAAGCATACTTAAGTGATGTGATTTTGTTTACAACAATCTATTCACAATGGAAATCTTATAGTGAAAAAATATAATTCTAATAAAGTGTATGTGCAATATTAGAATATACCCGGTTAAAAGATGTAAAAATAAAATGGACAAACAACTTTGCCAATTTAACTATATGTATATATAACTTTAAGTTATTTTTATTTTAACTAAAAGTGAAGTTACAATACAAATTAAATGATATTTATGATTGTAAAATTTATGATTAAATATATCTCTTAGAATCCTTTTTGTCCCAATTTGAAAATAATTCTATATTATAGAATACATTTTTTAAAATTTTAAGATGAAAATAGCAAGGAAAAATCAAACAAATATCTTTATGAAAGAAGTATATTGGCGTGAAATTAAATATGATTTGTATTCCAATGTAAAAATTACAAAGAATGGAAACAATTCTTTCAACACATAAACTATTATGTATTAGTCAATTAAAATGAAAAGGCTTACTCTATATTAGTTAGGATACACAACTAAGAAAATGATCTAAATAGTCTAATAATTTGACCATTAGCATATAGCAATTTCTATAGAGTTGTAGATCTCTTCCATTTCAAAAAAACAAAACAATATTAGGTAGATAATCAAACATCTTTCATTTCTACAATGACTTATTTATCCTAGAGGAACTAAGTATATAGTATACAAATAAAACCAACAAACCCACAACTACCCCTATTTTGAAGGACTTTAGTTTTCTCCCCTTCCTGATCTCCCTAATATTGTCTAATTATTTTAGAGACCAAGGGTCATAAAAAAATTTATTCATCCCACTTCAAATAGCTTGGTTAATGGCTTGACAAAAGCAACAAAATAATTGCTTACATTTGGCATTGGCTGGATTTGTTTATAGCAATCTATTCACAATGGAAATCTTATAGTGAATAGATATAATCCTAATAAAGTGTATGTGTAATATTAGAATATGTTCAGTTAACATATGTAAAAAATAAAATGGATAAACTAAAAGATGAAATGTGTGAGGCCAGTGCCTTGTTGGGTGTATGGAGTCTAATGAAGATCTAGAAAAGTGTAATCTATGATGGCAATAATTCAAACTATTTGGCACACAGATGTAGTTTATAACTTGTATAAACATGCAAGTAAATGAATGAAAAACTCTACTTGAGATAGAATGACAATCCTAGTTATGTGATTCTTCTTATTGATCCAATTAATACTCTTCAGTTACTGTGATTGACTAGAAGGGTTTAATCTTTACTTGAAAGAACCAAATAATCACATCACACAAATACAAAAAATGTGTATCGGTAAACTGAATATATGCTTGATATATCAATTTAAACAATAGAAAAGCATAAAAATGGAGACAACTAGATAACTGTATAATTCCACAAACAACTGATACCAAAATTAAGCCACAAGTTCAGACATCTTCATTAACTTCATCAAAATTCATACATGCATCTGAGTCTTTTAAAGGAAAGTTTCATTGCAAACTATCTACTGTATCTTTCTCCTATCCGCCTATATCTGTTTTACATTAAGAAATAGATATAAATATATCAAAATTGTGAAAGGATGCGTCCTTTCAGAAATGTCTTTTGCTTAACAACAATAACAAAATAGAAATTATGATTTATTAAGCTATAAAAGGATGTTTGACAGATAATCTAGGTAATCTTGTTGCTCGTGTGTATCAACATCCTCCAACACATTCCTTATGGCTATCTCCATTTCGATCATCTTCTCATTCTGTTCACATGCCCCGTCCATTGTTAAATCATTTCCTGTGGCTGTCTCCAGAATTGTTTGCATCATCGTTTCGCATTCCTTGATCCATCTATCTTTTCCCTTTAGTTCCCCTCCCATCTTCT
This sequence comes from Sequoia sempervirens, assembly GCA_007258455.2. Taxonomy (NCBI): domain Eukaryota; kingdom Viridiplantae; phylum Streptophyta; class Pinopsida; order Cupressales; family Cupressaceae; genus Sequoia; species Sequoia sempervirens. The sequence goes on from VDFB02019660.1 coordinate 1,994, forward strand.
AGCAACATTGGTACTCCTTTTTTTGTGACATTGATCATCCCTTGCTCATCACCTTGCAATTCTTCATGGAAGTCTTTATGTTTTTTTCATAAAATGGTTGGTGGTATCATTAGCTATGTTATCAGGAGTATCCCTTTGGTTCATTTCCTAGAACTTCTCTTGGATCCTGCCATCTATCCTCTTATGTTCTTGTACTGCAGTAAAATTGTGTGAATGTGTTCCCCAGAGCTTACTCAACCAAGTCATTAAATTGGTTTGCCTCTTCCTTATTATTGCAGTGAGTGCATCACATTTACCTTGTGAGTACGCATTTCATTCTTCCCACTGGTCTCTTTCCTGGGAGCTTTCACCGTGAGTCAATTGCTTTGTGAATCCTAGTATGATTCCCATCATGTCCTTCAAGCGATCATTTTCTCTGAGTAGTCTCTCGTTATTCATCTTATACATTTCTTTTTCCTTGATTAGCATCTGGATTTGGGCTTTATTTAATTTGGCCACATTAATGCCAATTTTTGTTGTAGCTATTGGATCAACCTCACCAACTTTTAACATCATTACATGTCCAAAATCCTTTTTAGTATTGATTACAACATATTTCTTGTGTGGAGGATACAAGGCCCATATCATAAGTGATCCCTCATCTAGGTTATAATTAGATCCTGCATAAATCTTTGTTACCCCCTCAGGAGTGAGTTTATGTGTGGCATTACTATTCTTCAGAAAACTATCAAAAACCAAAGAAGAGTTCAAATCCAACCCGAGAAATATCATGACACTTGCATCTTCTAATAATTTCCTTCCTTTCTCAGGGGTCATGCTCTTCATTTCTTCTTCCACACTTGATTTTAAGTTATTCAGCAGTTGTTCCTCATTACTTGGTGTAATATTCTCCACTGATTCCCTTATTGATTTTCCTTTTAATTTGTACAAAAAGGTTTTAAACTCTGAGGTTTTAATGAATTCAACATCAACCACAAATGATTTATATGCTATCTACCTTGTGTCAGTATCTACACTCTCTTCAACATATGGTTCCCTGGTAACATACTTGTAGTCTTGAGTTCTCAATCTAGAAATTTTATCAATTGTACTACTAGGCCTACCATCACTAGATGCCTCTTCATCAGAAGATAATAGTTTTGTATCTTCTAATCCCCTATTATACTCATCAACAACTTTTTTTGCTTCCTCTTCTTCCAAATTCCTGATCAAGTCATCATATAGATAGGGTATGTGATTGTATCCTCCCAAGTTCATTTTATTTTTGGAAAAATCAATATACCCTTCTAGATCAAATCCTTTTCATGGTGGACCCTTCTTCATGTTGTATTGCAACAATTTGTTGAGAACCATATCATATCCATCCCTTGCTAATACAGTGCAACCACCAAAGCATAATGTACTAGGCGTAAATTCTAGCTTTTTGAAAGAACTTAGATTCATAACATATGAATAGTCCAATTTCCTAACAATCTCCAAATATGCAATCCTATCAGGCACTGTCTTGGGTAGAATGAAGGGTGCATCTTCAAATCCATATACTCTTATCATGGTCACATCTTCTAGATAGTACTAGTCTCCCCAATTGTGGTTGACAGGTCCATTGAAATCCTTAGGCCTTAAAAACCTTTTTATTTCATTGGACAATGAGTATTCACAAGGATGATTGTAAAATCTATACAGTGGTTTCACAAAAAACTCTTCAAAATGTAGATAACAAGAATTAGAAAATCTACAATCCCAGGTGGCAGTCCAGAGTTGTACTGGTAATAACCTTCCTTCCTTATCAAATTGTATAGCCCTCAATTTTTCAAGCCACATCTACAATTCTTGTCCATAATAACGTATCATATGCATTAGGATTGAATAAGCATCCAAGTGCAAGATAGGATCTCCACTTTTTATTTCCATCAGTCTTAAATCAAGTACTTTAAAGATGTGTGTAGCATAATCAAAAAACCTTGAATTGTGACATTGGATGTTCATTGCAATTACCATGGGTACAATTGACATGTGCTCAGGGGCCTCCATTCTGAGCACTTAACACACTAAAAAATATGTGTACCTCATGTAGGGTTCAAACAAATCAACATGGAATGGGGGAGCATCACTGTCATTCAGTGGAATTGAAACACCGTCTTTCTTAGACCTATGTATTAGCAACCTCCAACCCTTATACAAAGTATCCATCCTCCAAAATTCCTTTTCCAGCTATTCAAGTACAATTTTTTCACCACAAACTCCCTCTAGGTTAAAAACCTCATAGATGGTAGCTTTAGATACATGTATAAACATTTTTCCTGATGGATCACAAATAGCTTTACATTTTGGATTATAATAGGCAGCTAGCATCTTCACCAATTCTACATTTACAAATACATTGGGGCAGACTAGTTTCCCTAGGTTTAAACTCCAAGGATTTCACATTGGTCCGTCTCAGTTCCTTCATTGGTAATGAAAAATAAATAGCTCATATCCCCTAATTGGGGTCTATATGTCTCATATATGCTTGCATTTATCCTCTAACTTTTCAACTTCTGCCCTAAGTTGTGCAGATCACCTGGCCTTAGGTCCTGAGTTGGGCAATTGATCAATTAAGTCCTGGTTTAACTTCCTCTCAGCTACCCCCTGTTCCTTCTCTGCTTCAATTTTTTTCTTTTTTCCTCTAGGTTTATTACTCTCACTCTATTTCCTACCTTTTTCTTTTCCTGAGCTATTGCTTTCCATTTTATGAATCAAAAAACCAAAAATTTAATTACAGGGAACTTACAAGTTTATTAGAAGTCTTTGACCGCAAGATCATTTGGCCCATCATTTGTTCCTCTATTGCTAACTTTGAAAAATTCGCCTTCAATTACTTTTTTCAATTCAGGAAATCATCGACACATTTGGTAGTAATACTACCATTAATGTCCTAGCTTTGAACATGAGCGTAGTTGATCTTCGAATTTACCCACTGTCACATCAAATTGTCTATCGGCAATACAACTCAAACTTTGGGTGATCCTTTTATTCAAGCTTGACTAATATTCATTAAACATTCTTTTTGTCAGGGAGACATTATGCCGATATCACATAATCTATCCATTTGATTCATATAAATGTCACCGAGAGTCAGCCTGATGACTATCTTGATCGGTTTGTGTCTTCATCAGCAAGACATGGTGTATCGCTAAGACATTCAATAATTTTCCAGATGTTATAAGTCTCCCCAATGATTATTCCTTTGATCTCAAGTATGTCACCAAGACTCCTGCCAATGTAATCTTATCAGCGTGACATAGTGGGTCAAGAAGACATTTTGAACTCATTCTGATAGTGTTTGTCTTGGTGATCGTATGTTTCTTTGTTTTTTTGGCAAGACAAGATGAGTGTTTCGCCGATGATATTTCATTGGTGAGACAAATGCACTCGGGCTGATTCAAGGATCTTACTCCGATGGCGTTGTTTTGGCCAATACAACTCCTTGTACTTTGATCGGTGAGACAAGACAAGTTTCTTGCCAATGGAACTTCATCGGTGAGACCTATAAGCTTGGTATGACCTTTTCATTTCACCCCAATGGAACTTGTCTTGTTGGTGAATCTCTTTATTAGTGAGACCATGAACCATGTCATCCTGATGTGTATCTTCTTATGTAATCTGATCGGTGTGACATTTTTGTTCTTTCACCGATATGCTAAAAATGAGAATATAATGATTTATGAATTGGAGAGACCTGCACAAATTCTTGTCGATATGGGTTATTTGAATACTAGATTTTGGAGGTTTTTCATGATATCAAATGGTCAAGAATGATGTGATCATATGTGACTATGATGGATTATACTCAAGATAAGGTTTTCTTTAGGGTTTTCTTTAGATGGGTTATGAAGCACTTATTTCAAGTAATTCATGTCTATTTTAATTTGTAATTTATTAAAATCAAACACATCCAAAATTATTTCCATTGCTTTAATTTATTATTACGTTATTTAATTATTAACTCAAATGACACCTCCAATTTAACTATATCTAATTGAATTTATCTAAAGTGTTGAACATTTTTAGATCAAATTTAGTAATTAACTCAAAAAAAAAATCCAATTTAACTATATGTATATATAACTTTAAGTTATTTTTATTTTAACTAAAAGTACTGAAGTTACAACAAACAAATTAAATGATATTTATGATTGTAAAATTTATGATTAAATATATCTCTTAGAATCCTTTTTGTCCCAATTCGAAAATAATTCTATATTATAGAATACATTTTTTAAAATTTTAAGATGAAAATAGCAAGGAAAAATCAAACAATTATCTTTATGAAAGAAGTATATTGGCATGAAATTAAATATGATTTATATTCCAATGTAAAAACTACAAAGAATGGAAACAATTCTTTCAACACATAAACTATTATGTAGTAGTCAATTAAAATGAAAAAGCTTACTCTATATTAGTTAGGATACACAACTAAGAGAATGATCTAAATAGTCTAATGATTTGACCATTAGCATATAGCAATTTCTATAGAGTTGTAGATCTCTTCCATTTCAAAAACACAAAACAATATTAGGTAGATAATCAAAAATCTTTCATTTCTACAGTGACTTATTTATCCCAATGGAACTAAGTATATAGTGTACAAAGAAAACCAACAAACCCACAACTACCCCTATTTTGAAGGAGTTTAGTTTTCTGCCCCTTCCTGATCTCCCTAATATTATCTAATTATTTTAAAGAGACCAAGGGTCATAACACAACTTTATTCAACCCACTAAATAGCTTGGTTAATGAAACTTGAAAAAAGAAACAAAAAAATTGCTACATTTGGCATTTCATGTGGAATGAAGAGTGGTGACAATAATCTACTTATAGTTTAATAAAATATTATTTTTATAAGAAGGATTGACATTAGAAAGATAAGTGTTACTTATAGTTTAATAAAATACTATTATAGTTTTACCAACATATACTATTGTATGCTTGCATGGCTTCTTAGTTAATATATGGGGAGGTAGAGATAGATGGGGAGAGAAAGAGAGAGAGATAGAGATATATGGGAAGAGAAAGATATATGGAGATATATGGGAAGAGAAAGGAAGAGAGGTGGAGATAGAGAGTCGATGGATAGGGGGGATCCGGCGGCGACAAATCATCAAAACGAGACGGCTCAATCTGCGTCGATCCGCTGCATCGGATCCGCTTGCGCTTACGCGGCGTCAATCAATCACCCGCTTTTAAATCAATCGGCAAAGGCAAAAAGAATCACGTCAGGAATCACTCGATCGAATCAAAAATCTTTTGATGAGGTAGAGAGGGAGATAAAAAAAAGAAATAAAGAGATAGAATGTAAGTAGGAGAGATGGAGGGAGATGGATTGAATGAGAGAAAGGGGGAGAGGAGGAATAGCTCAATAGATAGAGGGGGAAAGAGGGGGTGACATAGATAGTGGGAAGTATAGAGATAGAGAGCAATAGGGAGGATATATCAATCACCCTCCCTATATCTCTATCTATTCATCATATCTCTTTATCTCTTTGCACTCTCTCTATCTCTTTGTCTCTGTTGTATGTTTCTCATTATCTCCTCTCTCTGGCACCACTATATTTATCTTTGTATCCTTAAGTGTGAAATGGGTACAGTGAGAGGTCTTAAAGGATAATTATCATATCTTTAATCAAATGGCATGCTACCTTGAGCATAACTCCCCAAGGACACATTCCATCCTTGGATTGTTGACATGAAACAACCAATCAAAATTTATTTTCTCTTTTCCCTCTCTCTCTTTTCCTTTGTATCTCTTATATTTTTCTCTCTCCCCCTATCTATCCAATTTTATATCTTTATCTCATTCTCTATCTTTTTAGTTTCTATATCTCTTTCTATTAGCTAATAGGCTACATATATTGTGAGATTTGAGCTTGAAATAAATCTCATGCCTAGAAACCACTATTGTGTCATTGGATTTAACAAGTTTCAACTGCCATTTAATGGTAAACCCGTTGTAGTGTAATGGTAAAATCCTCTAAATATAGGGTAAAAATCCTATATATACTATTATATAATAATAAATATAATTATATTATATATAATTTAATCTTTAATATTACTATTATATTAAATATATATTATATTAATTATATTTTGTATTATATAAAAATATACTTATTATTAATTATTAATTATAATAATTTTATCATATTTAATAATTTTTGTTAAAGAATATAATATATAATTATAATAAGTTGAATAATTATATTATTTATTATGTAAAATATAGCTAATATATACTTAACTATATTGTAGAATATTAAAACCTAGCTAAATGGTGCCATAATTTTCAATTTAATTAACATACTCTAAAACTAATGAAACCAGGTTGTAGCTCGTCAAATTGGAGAAGTGAAAGGTCAATACCAGCACCAAGGAAGAGTTTGGAGGAGTGAAAACAACGTCAATACCAGCACTGAGGAAGAGTTTGGAGTTAAAACAAGGTCAATACCAACGCCAATAAAGAGTTTGGAGGAGTGAAAACAAGGTCAATACCAATGCCGAGGAAGAGTTTGGAGGAGTGAAAAAAAGGTCAATACCAACACCGAGGACGAGGTTGAGGGCACTCAGGGAAAATCGACGACCAAGGGACAATGAGTACTGTAAGTTTGGCACCCCCATTCTCTTTAACCTACAATTTTCATGCCTAGTTTCCAAAGATCTTCTCCTACATTGGCACCCCCATTCTCATAAAATGGTATAAGATAATACAGAAAAAATAAAGTAGCTTATTCTTTCACATTTTTATCGACCAGCCTCAAGTCTTGGAAAAACTCCATAATCTACCCACATCTTGGTTGAGGTATAGGATTTCATCACACATAGTCTTCATCACATGAGTCTGAAGCAATTATAGACTTAGCCCTCTCTACAAGCTTAGTGAATTCGACCACTTTATCTTTATTTTTCCTCCAATATTTATGTTTGTGCCTCCCCTTTCAATCATCTTGCACAACTTGAACTTATAGTTTCCTTTTCTTATTGATCCTTCATGTGCTCATGTCAATATAGCTAGTTGACCACCTATTTACCCCCAACATCCTCCACATTAAGCTCAATGCCTCCCACCTCCTCCAAAAATATGGACATTGTCATCATTCTTATCTAGATCTCATAATTAAGTCCCACTAACTTTCAAGGTTCAATTTTTTGGTGGGAACATGTTATTCTTTGTTGTATGACCTACCTCAAATATTATGTCCACAAAGTTGCTAAAAACATAAAACAATAAGTAAAAAATTGAAGGTACAACTAAAAAGGGGTTATTTCCTTTTGGCCTCCTCCACCTCTTATAGTTCAACATAGCATGGAATTACGCTTACATAACATAAACTCAAACAAATGGAAGTTTATAGGGGAAAATGAGCCCAAGTATATGCTAGGCTAAGCTAGATCTAATGAATGGAACTAGAGGCATACAATTCTTCTTTAATACCTCCACCACAAACATATGCAAGGAAAGGTATCCTCCCTTCTTGGTAGTGATAACCTCCTCCACACACAACCCTTAAAAATTATGAATAGAGGAATATAATCTTTGAAGAACTCAAAGTTGATTCTCTCCTACCTGATGCAATTAGTCATTTTATCCTTACAAGCATTTATAGTGATTACTAGAGGCACATAGACCAATTCTTCATAATAGAAGAATTTGATCATACTTTTCCAATGATGGCATTATGAGAAAACCTTAGGTTAAATGAATAATTCCTAGCTAAGTTCTTTAAATCATGTCTAACCATATAAGAGAAGACCGCTGCTATGTGTACTTGGATACCATGAAGAAAGGCTCTTTGGGCTCTTTCATCAATCAAGGTATTGTTAAATTTTAACACCTAAAAGTGAGAATGAAGAATCTTTCCTACGATGGTGGCCAATTATGCTTCTCAACACCTAGATTACAAAATATTTTTCAATATCATTGCCATCACAATTAAACCTATTGCTTGAGATATAGTCATACAAGTAAACAAATTGTCTTTCTTGATAGTAGATACATTCTAGACAATTCAATCCTTGCATCATAGATTGTTGAATGGGCCCAAAAAACTACTCATGATTCCCTTACTATTAATTTAAAACTTTGACAAGGCATATGATTGCATCAAATGTCCTTTCATTTATAAAAATCTCAAATGAATTTATTTTTAACCCTAAATTATTATCACACATTCATCTCTTTGTTAATGAGTGATTGCACAGTAGTGTGTCCCACTTGTGGGATGAGGCAAAAAAATAATCCCAAAATTTCAAAATTACAAAATACCAGTTGAATGAAGAACCTTCATTTGAAGGTGATGTCATCATGACCTTTGAAAGAAGAACCTTCATTCAAAAATGATGCCATGTAAAGACTTTCAAATGATGGTATTTTTTATTTTAAATATTTCATGTCCAAAATGCTTTATAAAAGGAACCTTTGCATGAAGGACCTTCAAATGAAGACCTTAATTCAAAGGTCTTTCATTAGAAGATCCTTCATATGAAGGTTCCTTTAATGCCATCCCATTATAGCTCTTAGAGTTGTTAGAGATATTTTTGTTTCGAAGTAGAGATTGGACCATCAAATAGTGTCACCATGACTCTACCAAGATATCCATCAAATTGACAAACTCTGACTTAACAACCATAAATTCACAAGAAAATTGCCCCTGTCAACCCTAGGGCATCAATTCAATGCCAAGTTTCTTGATTTAACAGACCCCTAAATGCAATGAAACTCTATCATACCATGTTTCACACCAATCCATCGAGTTACAGTTCCAAGACAGTGGGTGAATTGGTGGATGTCATTTCTATTTAGCCCTCAAACCCTTACACAGGAAAAACAGGGCAATCCCTGTATTTGATTGTTTTCTCCCACAAAACAGTGATTTAGCACTTCAAAAAAATTCAAATGAAAGGGAACACATATATTTATCTACACCAATGATCTTAGAGCATTTCAAGCTTGTATGGATCCATACAACACAAAAGAACTTCAAAAAAATAGTAAAAACATAGAAAATTTCTTCTAGAATGTTGTATTTGATATGAAATTTTAGTATCAACTCCTCCAAAAATTGAAACAATTGCAATGGGAAGGGAATACAATATGATATAAGTGGGATAATAAATGCATCGTTTGAAGCGTCAAACTAATATGCAAAGATGAAAGAAAGTGCTAACCCCTTAAACTGAAAAAGTTTCTTTTAACTTTAAGCTTGTTGGGTAGCCAATTATTTTAAGTTATCAAATCCTACTATTATAAATAATCAAAATGTTGTTGTTTCAAATGACTATGAGCACTAACTTTCACTATTTGAAGATGTTGAAACCTTGTCATAGAGAACTAGAACATTAATGCAACCACTAATCCTACCTTAAAACATACCAAAAGTCTCCTAGCAATTAGACATAGGAAGATTTAAGATGACTTAAACAATTTTTATTGCCAAAGAATAAACTTATGATGACTTAACCAAGCCCAGTACACACTCCCTCTCCGTTAACCACTTAGACATATGGAAATTAAATGTAAATTTTTTGTTAGTTTTAGTCATATAGGTGTCCAATAAACCACTTGGTGGTGTTTCCCTTCAAGTTTATTTACTTGAATGAAGAGCAAAAGTCCTTTGATTACAATTAGAGAATACATTTGAGGCCTTGGTTGTGTAACTGGTGGACCATAGTCACATTTAATACTTGTTACAAAGTTTGGGAGTTAAAACATTAAGTAGATTTGATTTGTGATGGATAAATTTGGATGGTAGTAACAATAACTTGCAATCTATAAAGACTTGATTACCTTATAACCTATCAAATTCTAGGGATGAAATGATAGATTAATCATAATGTCACCTTGGGATCACATCACCATGAAAGAAATTCATCCAACATCCTTATGAGTGCAGGTACCACCAAATAGGTATTTTTCAGATCTGTCTTCCTCGAGCAAGGGAAATTTAGGAAGAGAAGAGGAAAGTGAGACATGTAGTAGGTCTAAAAGAGGGAGATCAACTAGAGATCAAAAGATTAGAAGAAAATTTCATAAACACATGGAATTTTTTTCTTGTTGAAGGGGGGCCATGTTCTTATGATGATGAGAGAATATGCGACATTGAGGTGCCCTTGAGGTACAAACATCTACGGAAACAATGGGTACCCAAGGAACTTCCTCCAATAAACATTGATTTTTGTGTCAACGATAGGATATATCGCATAGCACCATCATTATTACATGGTTTGGGCCTATTTTGCATGGACGGAATAAAGGTCTATTATGACAAATTTATTGAATTGATGGAGTATGTCAGACCCTATTACAGTTACAAAGATCGGATGCAGTTGGTTCGATATACACAAAGTATGCGTAGGTATGCACTGTCAGAAAATTATATATAGCTAAAAGATAAGGATCAAAATGAAGGAGTGGCTATGTACATTGAAAGAATGCCAAAAGCATCAGGGAATATTGCAAGGTTTATAAATAGTACATGACCTGGATCAACAAATAAGCAACCCAATTCATATTTGAGGTGCGTGAGGGAAACCGTGTATTCGTATGTGCGATAAAATCAATAACTGCTAGTGAAGAGTTGCTAATCGATTACAATTTGAATCGCTTAGATACAAACACAGTTACTATGGGGGTGGTACGTACTATATACCATTTTACCCAACATCCAATTAATGACTCTAATATACCATTTTATTATTATGTTTTTTTTTCATAAGTCTATTGGTTTCATTTCAGTAATGTTTTTATATATTTATTTTTTGTCACAACGAGACATTGATCGTATAGGGAAGGCTTCGGCCCAGATCATAGATCGTGATGCATCTTCAGGTGCTTCTACCCAACAAGTTTACCTCATTGTAATTATACAAATTAGATACGATCAAAATGTTTTATTATTTATCTTTTTCAAAAGTTTATTGGGTTAATTTCGATAATGTTTTTAATATCTTATTGCGGTTGGTTGTTTGGGAAAAGGCACTAGCAGTAGAGGAGAGCATCCATAGGGGGGTGCAGTCACTATTATGTGATGATGACATCGCATATTCAACAAACCCTCTCAATATGATAAGGAAGACCCCAAAAAAATGCAATGAAGAAATCCTTCAGTTGGTATTCATAGTGCCTCAAATAGATGAGATAAGAGAGGGTTAAAATATTGACTGAGAGAGTACAAAACTTGCAAGTAAGTTGTCATGAGGTTTTTAATTATAACATAATTTCATTCATGGTTTTATATTTTGTACTCTTTTATGTCATGAACTAAAATATGTGTTTTTTTTATAGGATTTTTTGCGTCCTCATGATGCTACTGGCCATGATTAGAGTACTGCAGGTGCTACCCGAGGAGTAGGGGTTGGTACAAGTGTCCATCCTGATCTTCCTGCACATACATCACATCATCTGACCCCATCATCTAAGCCTATATTTTCATCTAAAATGTCAGCAATAAATACCATGCAGGCATTTGGTAGTGCACCCTCTAGCAACGAACACATGTCAGAACATGCATCAAGACATGTACTGGGGATGCAGAGGCCACTAGTACTGGTGATGTTCTAGCAGCATTTCCTGGATCTTCCTGTATTACTAGTACGGGAACATTGTTAATCACATTTGTGGTGACCGAGGATTTCTTTCCCATAAAGATAGAGAAGGTCCCAAGTACTTTAAAATGTTTTAATTATTATTATACATAATCCAATTAAAATTTACTTATTGATCACTCTCTTTAGACTAATGATCCCATGATCATTTTGTAGGAAATGATATTTTTTATAAACATCTAAGTGATATTACATTGGAGCTCTTTGGTCCCACCATACGTACACAATGGAATGCCCAAAATCAAGATTTAAAAGATGAGTTCATTAACCGTTTAGTTGTGTTGTTTGGTGATAAAACATTCAACCGAACCAAGGTCCTTAAGAAAGCTAGTACCAATCTAAAGTATGTGAGGGACCAATATAGGTCACATTTAGAGAAGAACAAAAAGTACGAGCGTCCCCCCATGATTTCAGAGAGGGAGTGGAATGACTTGGTGTCAAATGGAAATGAGAAGGCTGAAAAGAAAAAAGGAAAGACACCACCGGGCCAAGGAAGGTATGTGATATTATCAACAATGTAATTATATACTGATTACTCTTTCTTTTTACATAATCTAACGTATTTCAAAATTTTCATAGGCTTCCCAACACATTGAAGGCAACAAAGGCAAGACTAGAAAAAAATGGGCAGCACAAACTTGGCTCTGGTGGTTATATGAAATTAGTTGCACGAATTGTAAGTATCAATAAATGAAATATTGCATCCAAATAATAAATTGCAAATAATTTTGGTTTTATCACACCATAGAAGCAAAATTCATGATCTTATGCAAAAATGCAGGGCTTTGAATTCAACAGAGTGCCCATAGAATAGGACCTGAAGATTTCCTTCCAGCAAGGCTATGGAGTCGTGGTTGAACACTTAAGAGTCTTGATTGGGAAAACACAATCTTCCACTACATCCAACACGCAGGTAAATAAACTCAATAAATTTTATTTAAAATTGAATACTTGTGCAATCTATTCAATATTAATTTCCACCATAAAGTAATTATGTGCCTATTTGTTTTAAATAGACAAGTAATGATAATATTGCACATGACATTAGAATGCAACCTGGTGAGGGTGGAGCACAACCTGCAAATGAAGGTCATGGTGTGCATCTCGGTACTGGATGTATTCATGTGCTATACAAAACACAATATGGATTAATAGAATTAAACATCTTTAATTGCAATTGGTGTATTAATTAATGTAACCTTTCGTTTTTCAACTTTAGAGCATGTAGAGCATGATCAACATGTTGAGCATGATCCAGCTAGAGAATATCAGGAACATGATGTGGCCCCATCAGGTAAAGAGGACCACTCTAATGTTCTTTTAAACATATTTAATTGCAATTGGTGTATTAATTAATGTAACTTTTCGTGTTTCAACTCCATATTAGGATTTAGAGGGTGTTCGACATGTTGAGCATGAGGCTATAAGACAAGATCAGGAACATGATGTGGCCCCATCAAGTAAAGAGAACCACTCTAATGTTCTTTTTAATTAATGAAATACTTGTAACAATAATAATTAAACATATCAATTTAACATTTCTTTGTTATTGCAGCAGACCCCCCCTTGTAGTGGCATCCACGTCGTGAGTACATGATTAGGCATACATTAAGATCACGAGCAAAGAGTAGAACAACTGAAGGGGGGACAGATGATTTAGAAAATGATACTCCACTTCAGCTTTTTTTAGCTTCAAAAAAGAAACAAAAAAAAATGATTGTAATCATATTATGACAACCATATTTTTGATAATATGTAAAAAACTGAAAGAATGAATGTTATATGTTAATGAATGAATGTGAATATGTTAATGAATGAATTTTATATGTTAATGAATGAATGTTATATGTTATTAATGGATGAATGAATGAATTAATGTTATATGTTATTAATGGATGAATGAATGATTTTTGTTATATGATCGGGTATGGGGAATTGAGAGTGATGTGAGGGGGGAGGGGCCAAATGAGCTTCCACCATCATGTGGTTGGCCCTATTAAGTAGAGAATATTAAACTATTCTTGAAACAAAGAGAAGCTCAATAAGCTAATGCACTTTTCAATATAATAAATTCATCGTTTGATGCATCAAACCAATATGCTTGAAGATGAAAGAAAGTGCTAACTTTTAACTATGGTGGCAGAAAAATGATTCTTTATACCCTGATGCCTTCATTTTCCAAGCCAATTTCTCTTGCTTTGCATATCTATGTCATTTTTGTGGATGTGATATGAATCCTACACAAAAAACATGTACCATTTTACGGCCTTCAATCCAACTACATCCAAGTATCTTTTTAATTCCTCTATCTTTCATCAATCTCTCTACTATTTGAACCTCGTACAGATATTTTAGATGAAGAACCCATTATTGTGAAATATGCCTCCAGTTGAGTAAAGTGAATCCATGCTCTGTATCATAATTTGAAGTTGTTTCCATTCCAATGTTCTAAGTTTAGTTTGTTTGTATGGCTTTGTATGAATACCACATTGTGTTGTGTGTGGATTTGGTTTCAAAGCTCTGTTTCTTTTGTTTTTAGTGGTGACATAACTCTAAAATTGGACTTTTGTGCATAACAGGTTAGTGGAAAAATGCATAGCTCTGAAGGATTTAGAGGCTCGATTGAGATAGATACACGGATATTTGGATCTTGTTGTTGATGGGAGGCTTCCACTTAACCATGAAATTTTGTACCATCTGCAGGTATGCAAAAATTTCTCTACTTACATTCATTCAACTTACTATCTTCCTTACCAAAATCTACCCTTGTTAAGCCACAACCATAACTAGCACACTGCCATAATACTTCAATCTCGGTCATTAATCTCTATCTTGACAAAAAGGATAATAGTCATTAATACATTACCAAGGGTAAACATATTTCTCTGAGTATTATTTTTGAAAGCAGGAAAATGACTGAAAGAGATTTTCTCTGAGTATTAATGATAAGGAAATTTTGGCTATGCATGTTATAATAAAGGTCCAGTAGTAAAGAAATAAAATGACTGAAAGATGGAAACTTTGAGTATTAATGATAAGGAAATTTTGGGTATGTATGTTATAATAAAGTTACAACAGTATTTGTTAGGGCATCATTTCATCATTTGGATGGATTATCAAAGGATTATATTTGGTGTAAAGCTAAAGATTATATATTTTTAGGAGTGATTAAAAATATGTAAAAGATGATGGATTATGTCTAAACAACAACTTTCCATCTTATAGCTAATTAAATCCTTAATGTTTGATGAGTTTAGAGCTTGAATAATGCTTGTATATGCATGTGTAGCAATAAGGGAGCCTATGTGAATATTGAAATTTAAAACATCACTTTGGTATTTTTCCTTAGGCAATGAAATGATATTTTGAGTAATACAAACCTACACACACAAATGTGTTTTGCATTGTTAATTCAATACCATGAAGAGTGGAATACAAAAATATCAAACCAAGTAAGAATAATCAATTCATAAGATTATTTTGTTCTAATAGGGTTGATTGGTTTCTTGTTTCTTTTTTATTGTCAGGAAGTCATCAATATACACTTGGTTTTCCCGCCTTTTCTTGCCTCGTGGCCAGAGAGTTTCTACAAAAGGCATCAAAGTAACCTTCAATATTGAAAATGGAAATGAGTACAAGGTTAGTATAACTTAATGTTAATTGGGTATGATTTTATTTGTTCAAGACCAATTTAGATTCATTTTCTGCTCACACTACTTTTATTTACATTTATGTTTCACTAATATCCATTTTCCTTTACATTCATATTCTTCTATACATATTGTGTTTACAATAATATTTTTCTTAATTTAATCTAGGGGAGAGGACCCAGTACCTAAGCATGT
>VDFB02019664.1:0-10719 GCA_007258455.2 Sequoia sempervirens
TTAATCCTAACACGCAAGTCCTATGCAGTGGCTTGCAGTGGCTTTTGGTCTTTTCCCTATATCCTTCTAATAGTAACTAATAATTTTCATTAGAAAATATGCATAATGAGATCCCAAAAAGTGTTGGCTTTCAGTTGTTTATCATGTTTGTAGCTTGTCCTTGATGACAAAACTGGTTACATGGTTGAGGTTTGGTTTTCACATGTTGTTATAGGTTTTGGTTGATACATGATACACATTTCATATGCAGTTACAAGTTTTGGTTTAGTTTTTAATTGGTTCAAATCTTGATACATGTTGATGTTGACATTTTATCATTTTGACAGGGCAGTACTATGGTCTTTGCATTTGAAGCATTTCAAATTGGTTAAAAAGAAAAATGTTTTAGGTATATGTGTGGCTTGGTCAATTCATTTTTTCATGTCTTTGCTAAGTTAACTGACATTTGCTTATAAGGCATTTGATTTATTATTAGCATGTGGAACAAAGGTGGTTCTATCGGATCTCATTGCAATCTATATTGTTAAAGAAATTGACATTACAAAAGTCACTTGAAAATTATTCAAGAAAGTTTTTGTTATTAAAAATCATTATGACAAGGTGATTTGGTTTTGTTTGGACTCATTTTAATAAGGTTTTGGGCTTTAAACAAAGTCACATTAATCGTGTGATGGTTGGAGAATACATGAGGTATCGGGAAGGTTTATATGGTTAGCATTTTGTTTGATCACAATACATGTGGCATCGAGTTTTATTGATGAAAATCAAATTGTACAAGTGACTAGTTGTTGCTAAAATTAAAACTTGGCTTCGACAGCCTTGGAAACATTTGACTATTTGACAACTATTATTTGGTTTTGGTGACTTGGCACTGACAGCTTTCATTTGCTTGGGTTTAATGATTAGTATTATAATGTTGTTGGCATTCTTTGTAAAGTATTTGGCAGTAGATTCTAAGGAATTATGATGTTTTGTTTGATAGTACCAGATTTGAAATGATCATTATATTATGCAAAGTCTTCAAAAACTTGAAGCTCGATTAGGGAAAAATGTATTATGGAACTCTAGCCACCATGGTATTCTGTTGTCTACAAATTCATTTAGCTTTTCTCAGTCAACATGCTATGGTTATGTGAATTAGCTCACTGTATGAGCTTGGTTGGCATATGGAATGACTTTGAGCTTGAAAAAGATGTGGGTGTGGGTGTTTGGACAAGGAAATGATAGTGGAAGTTGGCTTTTACCAGCTAGACGGTTATCAAGTTTTTAAGGCGTACTTTTCAGTTTGTTTTTCACTGAATCAGGTAATGCTCTTCTTGCAGCTTATGGGCTTTGAATAGTTGTTTAAGAAAGTAGTTAATAATGTTTATTTTGTGAATAAAATTTGTGTGAAAGTGCTATTGTTAAGTATTTTTTATTTTTAAAGGGCTTAATCCTTGATAGATTGTGAAAAACCCATTAGGGTTTTTGGATGACAATACTCGTTTGTAACTGAATAGTTTCATTGTGGTGATATTTGTAATTTTTTGATAAAGGGTTTGTTAAAAGAAAGATTTCATGGACTGTAACTGAAATGGTTTCATTTCTTTAAAGGGTTTGTTTGAAGAAGGATTATTTAGGTTTTTCCATTTAAATCCTAACCCGAGTTGGTTTATAGTTACACAAACTACTTTTAGAGGTTATTTTGCAGTGTCTTTAAAATATGGATTTTTGGCATTTCTCGGTTTACCTGCAAGAAAAAATATATGAGACTTCAAGCTTAATCTTGATAGATATAAGACATTGTATTGCTTTGAAAATATTTTTGATTCTTAGATTATTGTATAAGAAAAGATGTCATTTTCATACAACATTCTTTAATGTGCTCATTGAAAATCTTCATGGTCTACTATTGAGATTCTAGGACTGCATTTGTACTTCTAGGGTTTTAATAGTACACTGCAATTGATTATTCATTGTATTTTGTGGAGTTGGTGCTCCTGAAAAGTGGAGGAGTTGGTGCTCCTAAACTGTGAAGAGTTGATGCTCTAAGTTAATAAAGAGATAGATTTTTCAAGTGGTTTTTATTACCCAAGAGGATTTTCCACTTAGGACAAAATGTTGTGTTATGTGATGATTTTGTGAGTGGATTTTTCTTTATTTGCCTGACTAATTTATTACCAAATGTATTTGAATGGTTGTTGACTATCGGGCCTTTCATATCTTCCAATGTTTATATCAAAATTTCATGCATAAAAGCATATATTATTGCTTGTGAACTCCGAGTACAAGAGAAAGTATAAAGTATTCATTTGTCTACTATGTCTCAATCCATGTCATCAAGTTTTTATCTCATATGTCTAATTCATGATTAATGCACAAGTCAGTTTGTTCCCACAAATTGTCATTTGTCCTTTGGTCTTCAAAAGAAAATATAAATTATTGGTTTTGATAAAGTCAGACTTATAAATCACTAACCCACCCTCGCTGATTTTAGTCTTCCAAATGCAGTTCATGTGTTCAATGTGATTTTCATTGAAGGAGAGATAATAAACATGGATTTCATGAGGAGTATGAGGTGGAAAGTGCTAGTAGGAACTTTGAGGAGTCATTAAATGTAGAATATATAAAGTGTGGTAGTATGAAAAATAATGGGTAGAGGAGGTTGGGATATTCTCTAGTACTTACTTCCAAAACTAGAAGAGGTGTAGGGAAATATTCTTCCATATTTCTTGAAACCCATTTGTGTGTTGAGGACACACTAAAGTTGGGATCCCAGCTAAAAGGATGGATCTACTATCTAATCCTTATTTTCTAGCTCTAACTTTGGAAATTTATCACTTGAGGTGTCTAACTAAGGATTGTCTTAGTGGTTAGGAGATCTTGTATCACCAAAAAATATATGTTTATGTTATTGAATATTGTTTGTTCTTTTGTAAAATAATGAAGCTCTTGGAAGAGTTTGGCTCTATGGTTCTACTATTAGTCTACAACAATAATAATAATGTTTACGGTAGTGGCACATGATGATTGGTTGAGATTTATTCTCAACATCAAGAGAAAGGCCTGATTGGTAGTCTTGCTATTTTATGGTAATTCACATGGATTATTTCATCATCACAAAACTATGCAGTAACACTTGAGGGAGTATTCATTATAAGGATATTGTAAAGTGAAACCTATGAGATTTATGTGTCCATATTTCATGATTTGAGGTGACATGCTATTATATGAATGGTCAAGATTGATTAAAATAGATGAATGAGATTTGATTGAGATAAATTTATTAAATGATTGATTGATAGGGCTACTTTTAGGACTATCTTTATGTGAATGGTTGAGATTTAAATACGTGTGGAAATGAATGGTGGAGATGTAAGATTAGTTTAATTTTTTTTTAATAGTTAGTGGTGTGGCTACTTGAATTATTCACTTATTTATTTATTGATAGTAGAGAAAATAAATTATATTTATTTGGGAATAAATAGATTAAATCAAATAATCAACTAGATAATAAAAAATATTTAGTTAATTAGTGAAAATATATTACTTTATCTATTTTGGATGAATGAGAGAAATTAGGCTAATTAAATAAATAATTAAAATTATTTAATAATTATTAATGTGGTGATGACATGGTGTTAAAAATGATGTTAGAGGGTGATTTTAAGATGTGGTAAGTGTTTATAGTACCATCTACACGTCATATAAATGAATTTCGTGATATATAACATCTACAAAAATAAACATGTGAATCCATTGTGTCATATCCATCAAATAATCTACATATATTCATTAATATTGCACATTGCATTCATGTAAAGCATAAATTATAATATGTCATTCATAATAATATACATACATAAAATCAAAAAATAGATTCTAAGCTAAACCATATACACAAGAGATAGCAAAGTATAGACGTCAAATGTAAGTTATTTGTAGTTATATCAATTCTTAAAAAATAGTTTTGCATCAAGAACGTGATAAAATTGATATATTATACTACATGATGTGCTTAATGGGAGAAGGAATTATCAAGATCCTTAGACATGGATGTAAGTCATAGAACCTCTAGGACTCCTACTTCATCATGTTATCTTCTAGTCTACCATGTTTGACCTTCATTTTTATTTATTTTTCTTTTATAGTAATTATTTTCTTTTGTTTTATGTTTTCCTTCATCTCACCTATAGATTGAAGTGAGTTGAATCAAGTATACACCTATTTACTTATAGGTCTAGTTGTGGGATGAAAACATATAGGAAATTGTAGGCCCCACAAGCTTATTTTTGGGAAACCATAGTTTGCTTTTATGTAGACTATCATACCCAAGGGGGAAATATGTAAGTACCCATATTTGGATGGATTTGAATATCATTTGATGATGAATTGGTGGTCAAGTGAACACCCCACATGGAATTCTTATTTCTCATAGCTATTTTCATCTTGATGGAAGTCCCCTTAGTGTTATCATACCATTCCTCATTTGTTCTTCCCTTGTATTTTTTATCTTCCTAGAATTCCTAACCTTCTCATAATTTGAAAAATTAAAATGCTACCTTGAGTTACAAGGGAACCTAAGACACCTTAGTGTCACCCAAGTGACCCGTGTTAAGCTGCAAGGTCACCCAAGTGACTAGTACTAGTAAGAGGGACAAACTATACCCTAAAATGGGCAATCCTGTCATCTTTTGGCATGACCACAAATAACTCAAATTTTCTTATTTTTCTCCATGTAGTCCAAAATTTTATATTTTTTAGAGAGAGGCAACATGTTTTATTTCCTTATTTTTTCTTTCTTTAAATTTGAGCTTGCTTTCCCTCTTTGGCTTGATCTTACCTCTCCTCCTTTCCTGTATAACCTCCATTCTCTCTCATTTTAAGGGAGAGAATTGAAGAAGGGAATTTTGTACACATAATCTTTCAGTGAATTCAAAGGATATGTTCTCCCCATTGGATAGAAATATTGGGCTACCCCTGCAATTCTTTCTTACAATTTCTACACCCCTTATCAAGCATTGGATCACCTTAGGAGATTGGAAGCCTTTCTATATAGAATCTCAAATCCTCTTATTTAGTTACTACAAGAAGTTAATACTTTCTTCCTCACACTTGCACATCACAAGAAGATAATATTACCTTCCTCACCAATCCTAATCATTTCTTTTAATCAAGTCGAGTACCCCAAGGTTGGAAGAGGAGAAGATTATTTAGATACAAAAATTTGGACCCTCTGCGAACATCAATCATAACAGTTGCAAGGAAGTTGATTCATCTTCTAGGTTATTTTAATTTCAAAGTAATTTCATTTTCTTAGTAATCATATCACTTATCCTACCTAATGACTATAACATTTTATTATTTCTTATTAGTTTAGTTTAAATTTATTTTTTCTTTCTTAAGTGATGGTAGATCTAGATTACCTTCTTATTTCAATAAGCTTCATTTACTTTTAATTACATCTCAAAATTATAAAATCACAAAAATATTATGTAGCTTGCATGTAAAAGTCATATAGTTAGTCAAAAAAAAACTTCATTTTATAAAAGAAAAAAAGAATTAGAGTATTTTCTTTTCTTGCATGCATATAGTTATATACTCAAAAAATATAAAACAAAACAAAATGACACATAAAATCCTTGATTCTATCCCAAGGCCAACAATGGTGTCGAGAAATCACCAAAAAAAAAATTAATGGCATCATTTGAATTGTCGAACAACACATTTAACACAACATCAAAAAAATAACCAAACAAAGCAACTCCAAAAAATAAGGAAAAATACACTCAAATTCACTCCTAGCTTGGGTTTTCACATCAAATATGTCTAGATATTAAGGGAAATTAGATTGAGTTAGTTTTGGACAAGATACAAGAAAATGTGTCCCTTCCTAGGCACACTTGAGAAGAAAATGAATGATTACAAATAAGGGAAGAATCTTGCATAAAGGAAAATTCCTTTTGGATAGAGCTCATTGAACATATTAAATTTCATCTTGAAGTAATAACACACCAACACACCTATAGTCACATCTAATCAAACAAAACAACATGATAATCCACCATATGACACCCATTCCTCACAAATGAACAAGCCTAATGGTGTGACCCATATCAACAATAACACTACCACTCACCAAACTCCCCAAGTTCGAGAAGAGTGTAGTCAAGTCAACTTTACATAGATTGACTAGACTTTTCCACAAGAGTGGGAATATATTGGGTCTTGGCCTTTAAGCAAGGACATAATGAAACGTGATATTATGATTCCACATAATCACTTTCAGGGTGAGGTAGATTTATAATATCATAGACCTTCTTGTGGGTTGTACCACTTTATAACCCTATACATGGGGTTGTCATTTTTAAATTTAGATTGTCTTCATGTTGTGTAGATTGAGAGGACAATCATGGTTTCAACTCCTAAACAACCCTACACACATGTTTCCTCTCATTTTAGCTCATGTTGTATAGATTAAGGGGGTTATGCCAATTCTAAGCCTTCAAGAATCCTAAAATCTTGATGCCTTCTCCTTTTCTATACTTTTCACATGGTTTCCTAGAGGCCAACTTAATAACTCTAGCATCAAAAATTGTCACCCTTGACAATTTCACACTAGGTTTTTCTCCCCCATATATTATTGGACCTAAATATGCTTTTAATCACCCATTTTATAAACATCTTTGAAAAGTCAAACAATGGGAAATGAAAATGAACATTTAATATTTCCCCCAACACTTTAGGCCTTGAAAAGGATAGGTCTGGTCTTGGGCACCCCACACCCTAGACCACCCTTTTTTGGCTCCTTTTTTAATATGTTGATGTTGGTATTTTATTATTTGAATTTCCAAAGTCATTTGTCAGCTATAGGTATTTGATTTTTGGGAAATTAGAAGAATTGGTTATAAATACTAGTTGTTTTCATCATTTCAATCCTGACATGTTTTGTAAAGCAATTGAAATTATTATTAAGTAATCAAGAGCAATCACAAGTAGAATTATTAGCATCATTGCAACATCTATACATATCAAGAATCATATCAATCATTCATCATGTTTTTATGTAATTTTGTTCATGTTTTATGATCATTTGTTTTGTGAGTACTGACACTTGCAAGACTTCAATCAAGAGATCAAATTCTCCTTGAAGGTGATGAGTACATGACTTCAATCTATCAAGGAATGCAGATCTGAGTGGTGAGTTGCAGCATTAGTCAATTCATTACTTTTTTATCCTTTAGCCTCCTCCTCACCAAGGGTAAGCTCTCTTTATATATCAACAAATTCATTATGGAGGTAGAAATACCAAAACAAGGTTTGACTTAGTCAAGCCCCTATATGACACAACCCTTTCCCCTGTTTCATGTGTGTATGTTTCAAATCTAAGGCAAAGTGGAGGAAGATTGAATATTATTTGTCCATTCATGCATTCAAGCCCTACAAGTTGACAAGGTACAAAAATTGGATTTTCTCATCAACAGATGAAGTTCAGATAGTGACCCCAGAAGAACAGGAGCTACATATCAGAGGCTTCAGGCTTGTGTTTTTAAATCCTAAAAAGAAAGATTCTAGTCTAGGGCGCATCATGCCCTAGACTAGCCAATTCAACACCAAATTTACACATCAAGTTCCTCTATGTCTACTCTTTGTCTTTCTGATTTTTGTTTCTGGTCTTTTGCATTTTATTTCTCAGAAATCATAATAGTATGGTGTCTTTACATGATTAACCTAGGAATAACATTGCATCTTAAATTTCAACCAATTAACAATCAATTTAAATCATCCATACACATAATAACAAGGATTGAAACCTTGATCCACCATTCTGACTCTTCCATTTAGGTTTGTAGTCAAGTGGATTTGATATCATTTCTAATCCTTAATGTCTCACATTGGGAGAAGTGTGATTTAGGACCTAGATCCCTTTTCCCAATCAAACAATAACATCCACATGATTTCCCCCCCTTTTATTGATTTTTCACTATGGAGTGATAATGAATGCAACTACATGCAATGTAATATGTTTATAATTTTTATGATGATGATAGTACAATTTTTGTGTACATGGCACCAAGGATGGAAAATTTAAAGGCAAGTCCTAGGGCACTTATTGATCATTTATTCTAAGCATTTGATCATCATAGAGAACATTTGGAGAATTCATATTAGAGCACTCTACATTAGCACATGGTGAATTCTACACTAGTCATATTGCATATCATGTGTCTTTGAATTCTTTCATACAAATTATAAAAGACAAACATGAAGGGGACCAACTATTATGCTAGAAAGTGTCGCACTTCAAATCCTAGCATATTATGCTCCTCAAGGTATTCTTTAACACTATCTTGAGAAAGATGAAATTTTCAAAAGCAAACTAGCACATACAGAATCATGTCATACAAAACAAAATTACAAAAACCCCATATAAGATCATACACAATCATGTTGGATTACAATGTAGATGCCAATGCCTCAAATCTAATATTCATAATCTAAAAGAGGTCATCAATCATACCTACATAATTTAAACAAATCGATCAAACTACCACATCACCTAAAACTAAAGACTTCTCAAATTCTTATTTAATTTAATATATGCTTATCTACTACTTACTCAACTCAATTATATTTATCTATGATCATATTAAAATATTTTGTATTTTATCCTAAATTTATATCATATTAGGCTTCAATCAAAATGTCATTAATCATGGCATGTGAGTTGGTGTGCTTTCCTTAGTATGGGTCATAGGAAAAAGATCACTCATATTGTTTTCCCAGTTGAACCTTTTTGTCTTTTCATTGTTCTCTTAAACAATAAAATATGTGTTGATGATGCTTATCTTGTATTGTCTTTGTTTTCATCTTCTAATGTATCTTTTTATTAAATATTTTTTAATTATATAGAATCAATAAGAAATTATATATGGGTGTAATTTTTAAGGAAATTTTAAAAAGAAGACACCTAACTAAATCCATAAAGAATTAGTTGAATGTGATAAAAATAATATTATAATATTGGAGGTTTGAATAAGAGTATATTCCCTTCCCTAGACAAGTATATATTGAGTAGTAGTGCCATACGTTTTCTTTTTTTAAATAATTTAGAAGAAGAGTCTCCTTTGATGGTTGGAAAGGTTGTTGACTTTGATAAAAATTGATTGATATATTTTTAGACTTTCACCAATAAATTGGTTGAAGAACCGATCAAAGTATATATATAGATAATTTATTTTGTTATTAAATAGATATTAGAAATATTTTATATTTTGAGTGTTTGAATGGTAATTTATTTATGGGTCATTTTGTTTTATTTAAGAATTATTTTATATTTTTATGTTTTTATTTAGACTGTAGAAATTAGGTAGTCTCTTTATAAACTATAGTGTGTTTTGTAATTTTTTCATGTGACCGGTGACGTTGGCATGACATGCCCTCTGGTACCATGGGGACAGGGGGGAGACTAGACCTCTTGACCCCTTGCCTACAATAGGATGCTTTAGCCAATTGAGCTAGGCCCCTTGCCCCATTTTATATTTTTATGTTATTAATAATATTGATTATATTTTTTTATGTATATAATCATAATATGATATTTTGTGGATACCAATGTAGAATGTCTTTTGGTATAATAAATAAGTATAATTAATTAAAATTATTTAATTATTAGTTAAGAATGATGAATTGAAATAAATATTTAAAATTAAATATAGAGGATAGAATATTTAATTGTGGAAATTATAATGAAGAAATAAGTTTGATGTACAAAACTTGATTTCCTTGATATTGTAAAATAGATGCTCTTGGTCTAGTATATTGAACATATATTGAATTACCTGCAAATCAAATCTATGTTGTGTAGGCTAACATGGCAATGGCATGACAAACAAAAGTGATATAAAGCTCACATGATTGAACCAATTGGTTGCATATTGTTGAAATAATGTCACTTAAAACTATGATATTTGCTTATTAGTAAGGATAACATTATTGAAAAATACCTTGAAGGAGATCATCAATTCATAAGGGTCATGTTCTAGGTTGAACCCCTTGATTAGACCAACTTTATGGTTATGGAAGAATATCAAAGACAATAATTAGGCATGCAAGAATCGTCGATGAATTTGATGTAGATTAGGTTCCTTTTAGTGCTCCAAAATGATGTGTTCCTAGAATGATTCTTCTTTCAATGCATATGATTTTTTGATATAATTTTTAAATTCAATCAATTAATATGCATTAAATATCATTGAATAGTATGAGGGATTAATCATACAAATGTGTACCAAGTTTACTCATATATGACTAGTGAAATAGGTGGGAGTTAGAAAAAATCAAATTTGAGTTTCTAAATTCTAAGGGTAAATTCCATGTGTTGCATTATTAATCCTACATATCATGGGATTAACTTGGGACAAGAAGGTGTGAATATCAAGATGGAGAATGAATGTATGGAAGTATGTGAGAATATAGTGCAAGAGTTGGCTATGGAGATAGCCACCCAAGATCTAGAGGCCAAATGGAAAGCATAATTAAAAGAGAAGAACAATATGACAAGAATAAAATGTATTTCTATCAAACAATGCAAATAGAATGAATGTACAATGTATGAGAGACCCTTATTATATGCCAAGATGAGTCATGGGGATTAGACAAGATCAGCGACAAGTGTCTTAATCTAATATCATGACACAACTAATATTAAATGACCTAGGACACAAGTATCAAATGAAA
>VDFB02019665.1:0-47714 GCA_007258455.2 Sequoia sempervirens
ACAAGGCATTGTGGATTTGGGAGAGGAAGCACTCCCTACGAAATCAACTAAGGAGGTTAAAGCTGCAAAGAAGTCTTACAACAGTGAGAAGAAGAGGGAGGAAATAAGGTAAAAATCATTAAGGTTGAAGGAGAGAAATAAATTGGATCAAGCAGTAATTTGTAGTTGTACTCTTAAATGTGTTGTTTGATTAGTTCAATTAAGTATTTGCATGCACATAAATTCTATGCAAAATTAACATTCATTCCATGATAGGGCAATGGCTAATAAGTAACTAGTGGGCCTTAGCATAGTATTATGGATTTAGGAGAGGAAGCACTCCCTATGAACTTGAAAATGAGGATATTATAGCTATAAGGAAGTCTTACAACATTGACAAGAAGTAGAAGGAAAGAAGGTAACAATTATTAAGGTTTCTTGAGAGAAAGAAATTGAATCAAATAATAATTTGAAATTTTACTCTTAAATATATTGCTTGATTAGTTCAATTAAGTAGTTACATGCATATGAATCCAATGTATTGTTTTTGATATAAAAAGCAGCAAAAACAAGGGCGTTGTCCCATCAATACAAGGCACCAAAGGCCATCCGGAGAAAGCACATTAACAACACAATGACAACATAGAGCACCAAGCCATCACCCACAACAAGTCATATCAAAAACCAAAAAGAAATAGTAAACATAGGATAAACATAGTCCATCATGCAAGCATGATACAGAGCAAACGAGTCCAAAGACCCCTAGGGGTCAAACCAGATAAACAACATTAACATATAAAAAGTCATAGAGAAATTGACAAAAACAAAAAGACCCAAAGGCCTAATTCTTTTCCTCCCTGCAAGGTTTATCCTGAATAGCAGTCGCCCAATCCGCTGTGAGGAACTCGAGCAACTCCTTAAAACCAACATCTCCTTCACCATCAACCACAGACTTGTCCTTCTATAGCAAGCATAGATTGGTAGCCGACTTGTTCATGACCTTCAGGGCAAAGTGTGACACCTCCTGAACCTTTTTTTCAAGCCTCTCCATTCTCCCTTTTAGCTTGCAAACTTCTTCCCAAGCCTGCTCTTTTTCATTGAGATCTTCCTACAAGGGGGCTTTTCCCTTATCTGTATTAGAGGCTCGAGGGTTAATTTCCATCACATTGGCACTGGTAGGGCCCTTCTTAAGGATTTCAGACACATGGGACGTGCTATTCACCAAGACAAATTGGTCATCCCCACCCGCCACCTTTTTCTCCTAGCTTTCACTATCACTCCCATTATCATTATCTGAATCTGAGGCCTCCTTAAGACTTCCCACTTTGTCCTGCTTAAGGACTAGTCTATGATATCTACGAGGGGTGTTAGCTTCATCAGTGATCTCGATGTCAGAATCAATTTGATGGAGGAAGAATTTAGTTTTCTTAGAGGCTTTAGCCTTAGGTCGCGGGGTAGGGGCAAGATGCTTTTTTTCCTTACCCGTATCCCCCGGGCCCTTGGCAGGGGATGTGCCATGGGGAAGGGATTTCAAGGTAGGATTTTTTAGGCATTTTTTCTTACTTGAGCCTGGCATATCTAGAATGCTAGCAGAGGGGGGAGTAGAGGAAACTGGGGTTTCATCAAGAGCAGGGAGAGATGTGACTTCTTGCACAATGATAGGCCGAGTAGGGAAAAGGGCCATATAAAAATGATAAAGCCTAGACATAAGGCCTTGGTGCAGGATAGTATAATTTTTTCCATAAATTGAGGCTTCATTAAACTTCGCCATAGTGTTATCAAGAGCATGAAACAGGAAAAAAGGAATGGAGATATGTTGGTGATTCCTAAGGTGGTTGAGGAAATTAAAGTGGTAATAGTAGTAGACCCCATACCTTCCTTCTAGCATGAAGTACTTCATGATCACCATACAAAATCTATCCCACGGCTCCGGTAGCACCTCACGGTCAAAGCCACCCTGCAACTTGACAGGTTTCTCCACACCGTGAAAGAACTAGTTTAGACTAATCTAGTCCGACACCTTCATAGCTTTCTTCCAAGTTTGACCACTATTTAGAAGCCCCGTAACTTTGGAAATAACCTCCTCAAAGACTTCAAAGGAAATTCCACCAATGGTAACCCTACCATCATTCCAAGAGGTGACAAACTTAATAGACAAGCCCTCATCGTGACCAGTCATGGCCTCCATATATTGGGTAATTTTGCATTCTTTGCAAATGTGTTAAACCGTGGCATCCGCCTTCCACTTGTCACACCTATCCGGCTCCACACGCACTTTGTCTCCACCCATAGAGCCCCCACCAAAGTCACCAACCACCAGAATAGGAAAACTAGGGCACAAGAGCTGGTAATCAATTCTAGAAGCATCGAAAGGGAAAAGGCCGACAAAAAGTGACCAGAAAAGTCAAAAATGAAGGCAATAAATGCCACATCTCACAACCCACACAAAGGTAGGAGCTTCCTCGTGCGAATCACCCATGACACGTAAGGGCATGATATCGGCGTAATACTTAGCCGTCTCAAAAAATCTCAAAAAATCTACTAACTTAAAAAGTTCAACACAAAAATTTAGGGGATTCAGAAAATGATGACTCCACCGATCAGTAAGGGTAAAAATATTTTCCATACCATCAGCCCATAAGAGACCGTACATACCGTCAGACAAACACATGATCCATCACCTCACATAGCAACCAATTATTCAAAATCATGCTCCCGCCAAAAGTACTAACCAAAGTTAGTAGGAGCCCAGTTAATATAAGTAAGCACCTTCTAGGACTCAACATTTAGATGTTTGAGATCATCCCTTAAACACATCAGAGATGAGGGGGGAAAAAAATTCACTTTTCGCCAACACCGAAGCCCTTCAATATCAAGACCCATCGCCGCTAGGATATGGTCAAGAAGTAAATGTTGCGTCTAAGCATGATACCATTGATTTGGGAGGGGAAATAATATGTTTATTAGGAACTTTTAAAATAAGGATAAAAATTATATATTTTGTCCTTACACATTTTGAATTTCTCTTTTTAGATGATTCAATGTAATTTAATGTTTATGTCATCTCAAGGTGAAATTCAAGAAGAAAGTGCACCTCATTAGGGAAACAAAGAACTAAAAGAGGAAGCACTATCCTTTATTTAGATTTATTGAATAAGGATAAATATTGTATAATGTTTCCTTACATATTTCAAATTTCTCTTGTAGGATGATGATATTCCTCTTCAACATCTTTTATAAAAAAGAAGAACCACGGTGATGAAATAAATATTGAGGTATTTCTTACATCCATATGATTTGAGCTATTTGAGATGTGCTTTGTCATGTGATTTGATAAAAATTTAATTATAAATTATAGTTTGAAATTGTAATGTTTGGTTATGTACTTAGTGTTGTCAAACTTGTTCCATGTTCTCCAAGATAAGAATGTTAAACAATGTCTATGTTATCATAATAAGTTAGGGCTTGACCTTATTGGCAAGGTTGTTACGATGCGAGAGGTAGAGGGTAATCATGATACAACTGGGGACAAGGAGAACACTGGCTAGCCATCTCAATCAATAGTATCATGAGACATTTTTATTCATTTCCAAATTTATAATTAATTTAACTTTGATTTGAATTATGACTCACATTACTAACCCTTCTATTGTAGCCAAATGTTATGAATGATGAGAAGAGAGATGAAGATGTCACCTCTTTTATGGTTAGAGATCATTTTGACCTATATTTAAAGGTTATCTTAGTTTGCAAATGCATTGTGGTTGATGTGAAAAAAAATGCACTTTTCCACAACATTCCAATCACATGAGGTTGTGTCAAAATGTCGAGGCTATTATTCGAGACAACACACTACCTTTTCTTGGTCCTTTTGTAGAGGTTTTGTTTGATTCTGATTCTATAAATTTACTTGAGATATATGGAACCTCTCAAAATTGAGATGTTGTCTCTCAGTGGTAAAACTAAAGGAATTATTTCTTTGTATATTATTGTATTATTTTTTTTGATCCAACACAAAAACATTTCACTTTACATAAGTTTATTCTTAAATGTAATCATTGAAATTTATGGGTTTGTTATAGGACTAAGGAGTGCAAAGTGCTAGGGTCAAAGGGCATGGTTCCCACCCCATTTCCTTATTTTATTGAGGCTTCTCGATGCCCACTTGATTACTTTCTTCACCCAACACATAAGAAATTTCATAATCAAAATCAAACAAATCATTCTTTTTGTGCATATCATCAAGTGCTTGTACATTCCATTAATGAATGTCAAGCCTTGGGCAATAAAATACAACTTCTTGACTTTGGTACTATCACTCTTCCATTTGTTAATACATATATTTATTTTATATGATAAACTCTCTTCTATTGTGTTGTTCCTCACTATGTGGCATTCATAGCACCATGTGTTTTCTCATTGCCATTCATGGTGGTACAATCTTACGTGCAACCATACTCCTTCTATGATAGCAACACAATAGTTTCTAGTATGCTTGTCCTTGTCTATACACTATGGGCAAGAATAAATAGTTTTGGAGAGGTGTGTATCCTTCTTGAGGATCCCTCTATTCTTTCTTTCCCCTTTCTTTTCCTTAAAATATTAGCATAGTAAATATGCTAACATTTTGAGCGGGGCATATCACCTACACATTTGTACATCCACACATGCATTCATGTTTCTTGAGCTTTGACTTATTGATGTGCCCCCTCCATGGTGGTTTTTTTCATAATGATCCCTGAGGCATGTTTATCACTACATCCCTTGAGACGTTAAACATTTATGTGCTCCTTGAAGTGTGGTTATCAATTCATCTATTGAGACGTTAAAAATTTATGCACTCCCTAAGACGTGGTTATCAATTCATCCCCCTATATGTTAAAACATTTTTTTCCCTCGAGATGTTAAACATTTTTGTCTCCTAAGATGTTAAACATTTTCATCCTTTGAGATATTAAACATTTTTGTCCCCTAAGACATTAAACATTTTCATCCCTTGAGACATTAAACATTTTCGTCTCCCAGGACATTAAATATTTGTATGCTCCTTGAGGTGTTAACAATCCATGGTCACCTAGCATAACACAACTTGCTAGACTGTGGTCTATAGAGACTTTATAATGTGCATGACCCCTAGTGACAAAGCAAGCTAGTGTCTGTGTCATGTACCCTCCTTTATTTGTATTGATTGCTCCTTATCTATTTGTATGCATTCTTCCTTTGTAGCAATTGATCAAATATCTATATTCTTCTCTCCCCTTTAAAATTATTCCATGTGTTTGTGGAATTTAGAAGGTGATGTTTAGTATTGGGACAACCTTCCATACCGAGGTCTCTTTACCTTGATGACTCAATTTTTTGTCTTTACATAGTATGCACTAATATTATTGTTATATGATCTATGCTTCATGTTTGTTTCATGTAGGTTTTGTGTTTTTTGCTATGCCCTTAATATTATTGTACATCGGGTTATGAATAGTCGGCTTGTGGCTATCTTAACTCTCTATTAAGTCATATTATCATTAGTATATTGTTATTTAGTTGTTTAGGTCGGCCTAAGTCTTATATAGGTGTGTCTAAGTCGGCCTAGGTGATATCCTTGGCATAAATAGGTATATATAGGAGGTTGTGAGTCTTATTTCATCATCAAGTGTGAAGTGTGTTCTCATTAGAGATATTTGGAGGTTTGCCTCCTCGAAGTGGCTTGTTATTCTCAGTTATTATCAAGTATTTGCAGCATATTTCATATCATATTCTTCTATTGTGCAAGCTATTTCATAACATTTTCTCCATGTATGCTTCGTGTTTGCTTCATGTATGCTATGTTTTTGCTTCATTTATTCTCCATTTTTGCTTCATGCATGCTTCTTGTTTGCTTCATGCATACTTTGTTCATGTATGCTTCATGTTTACTTCATGTATGCTTTTTGATTGTTTTATGTGCACTCTACTATTTTCTTAGTGTATGCCTTATGTTCAAATTTTGTCTAGTCTTGTATGCAAGATATCTATTTTGTGTGTGTGACATGTTTACCCTGACATTGTGGATTGATGGGATCCCACATCTAGGGGCTATCGTATCTTTCAATGTAGTGTCATCCTCTCTCTTTAGTGTTTTGATAAAGAAACCTATATTTTTCATACCTTTAGTGTGAGTATGAACATAAATTCATACCCTCACTAAATTGGGGGGTAAATCCAGTGTCATAAATTGTCACCCCTGAAAAATTCACACTAGGTTTGACACCCTATTTTACATGTACAATTAATTATATTCATAATTTATTCATTTAAGAGCCAGATTGGGAAAATATATTTAATTCCCCAACATCTTAGGGTTTTAGAGTGAAAAAGACATGAACATGGGTGTTGGACGCCCTTCCTGGGAATTGGATTTCAAAAAGTTACACTCTAGTGTCAGTATTTAGTCTTTTAAAAATGATTCCTTGTTAGCCTAGGTCCAAAAATCACTCAAGAAGCATATATAAACAAGTTCTTCCATCTCATTTGAACAACTAAGAACTATTAGGATGAACTATGATGAATTATGTACTATTGTGAACATTCATGCAACTTCTTCTCTACTTGCTTGCTACAACTCTCTATTTTGTTATGTGGACTAACCCTTACAGGTATTCAAGGCAATTTGTTCCTTATTCACCAACTCTTTGTGGCAATCTATAGTGTGACATCACTTCAACAAGGGTTTCATACCTAAGGTAACTTTATCTTATGTTATTACATTTATTATAATCATTATTGTTTACTTTTCTTCTGCTTCTCCAAGAGAGTGTGATATATACCATCATCATCATTATTGTTGTAGAGGTGGGAATACCAACACAGGGTTTGACTAAAGAAAATCCTATACAACACAACATTTTCCCTCTTTAAATGTTTGTGTTGATTTGGATCTGAAACTTCTGATAGTGACATGTTGCAGAAGGACAAAGCAAACTATAATTGAGTGACCTAACTTCTGAACAAGTCAAAATCCTAGGACTAGGGTGCCCCACACCCCTATCCCTCCATTTTGAGCTCTACTTTCAATCACATGTCCTTCTTTACTTGCACATCTCATATTTGTACCTATTCAAACAATTTTT
The DNA here is from genome assembly GCA_007258455.2 of Sequoia sempervirens. NCBI lineage: Eukaryota > Viridiplantae > Streptophyta > Pinopsida > Cupressales > Cupressaceae > Sequoia > Sequoia sempervirens. The sequence goes on from VDFB02019665.1 coordinate 7,086, forward strand.
GTTTCCATCTGTGTGATCATTCATATTTTTAGATTAGGACTTCTATCAATTAGGTTAATTGCATCACATTAATCAAAATATGCCCTCTTTACAACAAAGGAACAAAACCCAAGAAGATTGAATCTCCTTTGAGGTAGTTAGCCAATCATAAAATCCTCTTTGGTTCGTGCTCCAGTGTTAAGTGAAGAAAAGATTGATCCATGTTAATTTACTAGGGGAGAGGGCCCAGTAGTCGTGCACCCTAACTTCGCGCTTCTAATTATCCTACGTCGAAATTTCAAATCACTCCCAATTTTTTATAGCAACTTACTTGGCAAGTTCTCTGCTTATAACTAAGGTTTCAGGGCCACATCATCAAATATGATGCCACCTGAGCATGCGTTTTTGTCAAGGTGTCCAAAAAGGCCCCAAAAAATAGTGAGACCAATTCTCGTGCATTACATCATGAGTAGTTGAGCGCTGATGTGGTATCACATGATTGGTTGCTTTTTAGATCAAAGCATACATTTTGTTTAATTATGGGTAGTCAAATCACAACTATTGGACATTATATAAACGACTATTGGGTATTATATTCACGATTGGGTGCACGACTATTGGACCCCGCATGACTATTGGGCCCTCTCCCCTAGTTAGATAACAAATCTCTTTTCTTACTTAAAATAATCACTCAACAAGCTCTAGCTAGGATATTCTTGGGTGTACTCTATACTTTAAGTTGGACACACTCTAAATGCCCCTTCTTCAATGCACATATCCCACCAAAACCATCTTCTCGTCTCAATGATCTCCATGACCTTCCATGTCTCACCTTTATAGACCATCACACATTTTCATAATTATTTAATAAATAAATTATTCCTCTCTTTTAAATTTATTTTGAATATTTTGAATATTCTCTATTAATCATCATTTTACCCCCAAAAAAATAATAATAACCTTCCTCGATAAAAAAATATATAACCATTACAAGTACATAAACTGATGAGGCTTGTATTTAATAAGCCCCTTACCTTTGCAATGAATGTTGATGAGCAAAAGGAAAATTAGAAGCTTCTTCTCCAGCGTGCACGTGCAAATATAAATGGACTGCCACCGTCGTCCATTTATTCATCTTTTGCCACGTAACTGATGGACAACTCTATACCTATGACATAAGCATTGACGTCAAGCCATGCAAATGATTGGCCCTTAAGTGTCTTCGAAGACCTCCCTTCTCTCCCGCCCATTCGGAAATATGGTGAAATGTGTGTACAACCAAAAACAACTTAAAACGGCATCCTTTTTCTTCTTTGAAGTAGGTACCACAAATATTATTCATTTTACACATAAATTACAATTAGGTAGTTTAGATTTTTAATTATTTGCCTGGTGAAACTTTTCAAATTTTGTATGGGTTTAGCGTTGAAGTTATTATATTTTTTAGATTATTTTTATTGCGGAATTGGAAAGTGATTTATATTTTATTTTTAAGGTATTTATATAATTTATTTCAAATTTTTATGATTTATTAAGAAAATAGAGATTTAATTTTTTTTTTGAAAAGATTTTTTATTTACATTATTTCTTTTAAGAGTAGGAATCAATTTCATAATAAGATTTCAAATATCATGAGATATGTGAGACAAAATATGATATGATGGGTTTACATTTACATTTTTTTATTACTCATTTTTATTCTCTTTTGAATTTGTTCAAGATGTTCTTGTATTTTTCATATCTTATTTTTCATTATATTTGTATAGTCTCATGAACCAATTTTGATCTTTTATAGGTATTAATATCATTATTAACCCATTTTCACTGGTTATAATTATTAATATATATTTTAATATAATTAAATAAAATTCAAAATTTTAATATTTGAAAAATTGAAAAATTTATTAGAGACATCCATGTGTAAGAAGTGTATCATGGGAATGACCTATAACCACATAAAAGAGAAAAAAAAATCAAATTTGAGATATTGTGGCAAAATGAGAACTTAACAAGCCCATGGATTGATGTCTTATCCAACCAGAGTTTCTCATCCCAAGCCCACACCAATCATAATAATTATTTTGTCTAAATTACCACTTTTTAATCACCATCTCTACTCACCAACCTAGCCTATCCTAACTACTACCACCACCCACGCCCACTAACAACTGCCACCAAAACCCACATCTAAACTAGCTACCCTCACTTCTTAAGGTCATTGTCTCTACTTTGATCACATCCTTAATCACAACACTACAACCTACAATAGAAAACATCTCTAGAAATTAGAACCCCATATAGACTATGCAGATTTTGTTCCCTTTTAGGGATCGAGTAGTTTCTCCCTTTCTCTATTCCATTTTGTCTTATTCAAATAGTTAGGACATGAAAATCTCTTTGGATGAGGTCAACATCCAACCCCATCGACCTTAGCTTCTCTAAGGTATTGAAAGGCCCTTCAAATGATTTATAATACTCAATTGATTTTTTAAGGAAGAGGGTTAGGCATGTCTACATTGGACCTTTAAGAAGGTGGATAATACTAAAACATAAAAATAATATATGACCTTCACATAAGAATAATTTTTTTTTATAGATATTAATACATTTATTTGACAAATTCAAAAATTCTACAATATTGACAAACAATTTTGAAACATATAATAAAACCATATTCTAAATCAAATCAAAAGCTAACATAAATTTCGTCATACTTATCAAACCTAACTATTTTTTCTAAAATATATATTTATTAATGATAAAGAAATTTATAAAAACAGGATAAATTATTTCTTTACATAAATGTATAAATTTATTAGCCGATAGGCTATATATAGAGTGAACTTTCAAGCAAAACCTGTCTCACGCCGGTATACTGTCTCTTTTCGCCAAAATACAGCTCAAGTCTGCCTGGAAACATATTTCTCAGTGAACTTTCAAGCAAAACCTGTCTCACGCCGGTATACTGTCTCTTTTCGCCAGAATACAACTCAAGTCTGCCTGGAAAAAAATTTCTCCCGCCGAAATCTAATCATTTTAAAATAACCACTTCCATTGAAATCTTCTTTTGTGGTATCCATGGCCCACCGCCCAAGCGCTTTTACGGAATGAGACAATTAATGGAAACAAGGCTTTCTGGTACAACTACACCGCAAACCATTACAAAAGCAAGGCGGTTACAGATAAACCCTTCCCCACGTAATTGGATAAGCCCTTCCCTACATAATCTCTCAGCTTTCTTCTCCTACATTAAATATATGAATGAGCTGTTAGTACAGAGCGCTCAATTTTGATTGAAACATTAAAAAAATTGCCTAAAGTGGTGCAAAATTACCGTCACTTTATTGTACAGGACGGGACACATGGACTCCAACCTCTCTGGAATGTACACAGTTATGTGGAATACATCTGCACCTTTCACGTTGAAATAGGAGCTCCTTAAAGAACGCTGACATTTTAACCTGGCTTTTTATGTAGAACCAGACTTGTATTCTTTAGAGGACAAGTATACTACTATCTGGTGCGATTGTTTGATTATTTTCAGACTGAGTCTTTTTGGGGTTGTCACTTGGCTTTGAGATGGCAAGTGCAAAAATTGAGATTACGAAAATAGAGGCGGCGACATCCAGGCATGTGACCTTCTGCAAGCGGAGGGGTTTGCTCAAGAAAACACAGGCTTTTTATTTTGTGTGAAGTGGACGTTAGCCTTATCATATTTTCTACATCTGGAAAGCTCTGCGAATACACAAATTCTAGGTATCCTTACTCGTTATTTTACTGTTTCCTAGGAAAATAAATTAATTGATAAAATAAGATAATTTCAAACACAAAAAATAAACGGCTGTGTACAGATTTTTCAAGGAAAAAAAAGCTCACTGAAACCATGCATCTTACCCTCTAGATTCTACAAAAAATGTACACCTATGTACATGACTGAGTGTAAAACTGCATTTTGGGGAATGTCGTATTTTTTACATCACTAGATAACCAGCTTCAACTTCTGTGCCAAAATTTCATTTCCTTAGCCCTTTAATTTTACTAATAATTCCAATAAGATATTAGCCCATTTAAATTTCACTTCCTTAACCCCCTGCCGCGCAAAATCTCTTATTCCGCTGCGAACTTCCCCCAAGGCTTGTAATGCCTCCTAGTCCTTTTCATCTCCATCTCATGACAGAAAATTCTTGGTTTCTTGATAGGAGGTGCAGGGGTCATCTCCTTGGGTGTGACAGGCATCCAGCCTTTCTGCATGGCCACTTTCAGGACGTCGTACAGAAACATGTCCTCTTAATCATTTTCATTTAACGACAGCTTTGACGAGGCATCAGACAGGAACGAACTTTTCACGGAAACGAAGTTTTTAAAACACCAGACTAGAGCAACACGAAGTATGTATGTCCCATGATAGTATCTCCATCTGGCTCTCACCCACACACATAAATACTAGATCAGGAGCAGCACGAAGTCTCTACCATCCTATGACGGTATCTTCATCTTGCCCTCACACACGGAAACACCAAAAAATGTAGGCAAATATAAGCTAAATTAAACATGCAACATACCGCACAAGTACCCATTTGTTGTGTTGAATTATACAGAGATATTGGTGAAACATGTGGCCTTTATATTGAAAGCAAAGAAACATCTATGTGATGAGAACGAGCCAGGAAGCCATGTGGAGAGGTTGCGTGGGAGGTGAAGGAGAGAAAAATCAGCTTTGGAGAATGGTACAAGCTGGTGCATAAAAAAAGAGAGAGAAGCACTAAGAAGTATGCAAGCGTGCAACACATGAAGAGATGGGATTGAAGGTATAGGAATTCAACCTGTAGGGATATTGAAGATATCCAATATATTAGCAACTTCACATAAATAAAAAATCAATTGCAGATTTAATAGAGAAAAACAAAAAAACAAACAGACCGCAGCCAAAGAATGGAGGGAGTTGAAGAGAATGGGCGTACAACTACAAGAGATTGAAGATTTAAAAAAATTGAAAAAAAAAGATAGACTAAGGAAGGGGCAGCTGAGTGTGGATAGGAAAAAAAAGAGAAATAAGGCAAAGTAAATACTAAGGTGTGAGGGGGTTGTGCTACAGGAGGAGGCAAAGTGTGTGGACAAAAAGAAATGACAATTTAAATAAATCAAATAAAAGTTGCAGAGAAGGGGGACAATAATAGAAGTAAAGAGTGCAGATTAAATAAACATGGCAAGAGGAAATTGCAAATAAGAAGATAAATACTAGGTTGAATGAGAGGATGTATGAGACTTTTGTGTGATAAAGATTGTTAATGGTTGATGTCTGAACATGAATTTGAATAAATAAAATATGAATTGCTTTCCATCTTTTATTGTATGTGTAAGCTGGAAAGTGAGCACAAATTTTCTATTGTTCAATGGTTATAGAATTATAATGCAGTTTGAAATAAACTGAATGACAAATGCAATTATAAATAAATAAACATAGGAAATCTCCCTACACTAAGAAAAAAATAAATAAATAAAAATATTTCTCTAATGCATGTCCTCCAACATGATTATCGAATAAAGCAATGGCATGGAAAGAGATCCCACTATTAGGAAGAATACAAAACCAAGGCCCATTACAAGACAAGATAAAGTAGTGAAAACACAAATATACTACCTTGAAATATTTTAAGAGCACATTATTAATCAATTCAACGCTTTCAATTGGGTTGGTTTTTATGTATATGGTTATAATGTGGTGTTTTGTGTGTTAATTAAAATACTTTAACCTATTTCTTTTGAGACTCCGTAAATAAAATTATAACACTGTATTTATTTTTCTTTAATTCTTTGAACGAAATATTGTTTTCTTTTAAACTAAAAGTCTAATTTTTTTAAAGTTTTTTAAAGGTGGTTGATAAATAGTCGTAATTCAATTTGTAAAAGTGAGTTTGTCTTTTGTTTTTGCTAGTTCATTTTTGTGTGAGCATAAAAAAATATTTTACTAGAAAATGTATATTTTATTTATGAAATGAAAAAGTATGTTTTCTTTAATTGTTAATCATAGATTGTTTATGAAAAAGGAAAATTATGTTTACACAAATTTCCATCAAATATTTCAAAATCTGTACTCTAGATTAAATAGTTAATGGAAAAGGAAAATTATGTTTACATAAATTTCTATCAAATATTTCAAAATGAAGTATACACAATTTTTTTGTTTTTATTGCTTTTTCACATGACTTGGATAATTTCTTATGTATGTAAATCCTATAAGAATACTTAATTCAATTAAACACAATACCAAGAGTCTCAAACAAAAAGTTTCTCAACTCGAGTTGACACACAATGATTATAAGGATAGGTCAAGTAACTCCCGAGCTGAATCTTGAATTTGAATTGAGGTAGGAAAGGGGTAAAATATTATCTTGCAAACAACATAAACTATACAACATTTTTACATTTTGTTATATTTTTTTTTATAAGTTGTAAATAGTATAGATACAGTATGTTTTTTTACATTTTATATATATTGCAAACAACATTGTATATATTTTAAACTAAACTTCCTTTCTATGTTTACTTCTATATATTTTCTATCGGCGTAACTCTTGCACCCTCCTGGTGCAAGTGCTAATTTTATTATAAAACTACGAGAAATACAGAAGGGCCCTCAAATAAATTGCCATCTAACAAACCATTGCCCTCCCATCAACAACCTCTATATTCTGGATGGTGTTGAAATAAAGTCCACCTGTACATATGAGGAGTTCGATTCGGCTGCATAAAAGTTCACACCCCAATAGGTCAAAAAGAACCCACAATCAATCTCCTTGACCCCAATTCAAATCCGACATTCTAGAAGTCTGCAGTTTTTAATCTCATCCCAAACTCCACCTGGACAAGAATCGATGGTTCCTATAACTGGAACGTGCCGCTCCTATACCCTTTCACATTTTATTAACGTACCAAAAGCTCTTACTGTTCTTCTATATAAACCCATAAACCATTTCACTAGATTTCATAACTTCTACGCTATACCTAGCCGACTGTAATACTAATCCATCTAAGGGGTGTTGGTTCCCGATCAATTCAGGAGTAACAAGTAACGAAAATTATACATTCCCATTAGGGTTTTTCTCTATTTTCCTCTAATCCCAATTTTTCTACCATGGGTGGCAGTTCATCAGAAGGGCAAGCCAATGTCCATGATTTTACAGTCAAGGTACTTTCAGATTCCATCTTATAGCGTTTAATTAAAACTTGTTATCATGTTTCTTGTTTGCCATGAGGTTGAAATTGCATGTAAAAGTCATAGCCTTATGTCAGTAATGTTTAATTGCAGGACATCAGGGGTAATGATGTGGATCTCAGTATTTACAAGGGCAAAGCTCTGCTTATCGTCAATGTTGCGTCTGAATGGTATTTTTCTGTTCGTTTTTCAATGGGGAAATTTTATCTTTTTAAAATGGTTGTAAATGGAATATAAAACATTTGTGGGCAATTTGGGGGATGGTTCTGTGGGTGGCTGCCACACCTCCATTTATATTTTATATACTTGTCTCATTTTCGAATTATTGATGATCGATTGATTTTAATTTTTGTTTTTGGCAGTGGACTAACTACCTCTAACTACAAGGAGATGAATGGATTGTATGCAAAGTACAAGGATCAAGGTAATTCTTCTTGAATATACTTACTTCCCCTGTTTTATAAGATTTTTGTGCACTCTTCAATGGATAATAATCTTCAGAGGCCATTATATGCCTTAAAATTGGTTTGGTTTATGTAAGATGCTGTAATGGAATTCTCACTCCATGGGGTCGATTATTTGAGCTTTCTAGGGATGTGTTTCTTTCTTAATTCATGCATTATGAATCTGTATGAACTGTCACCTAGAGACTTTAGATATACATATGGGGATGCCATTTTGAAACAGAGAACATGATCATATGAATAAGCGTATGCTATATAACCATTTAAATATAGTTACTGGGGTATGGGTACTGGATGCCTGTCAATGGGCAAGTTTCATAGTCTCTTTAATGTGGTGAGGGAAGCCTGTCCATGGGCAGAATGCTGTATTTTATAAGTGATGTTTGATGATTTAGTGTTTCTCATAAATCAATCAAGCACATATATAGATAGATAGTAGATTTTAAGAAAAAATACTTAGCTCTTTCATTTCCAAAGATTCTGTTGAATGTGTATAGATTATCAGTAATCTAGCCTTTAGAAATGTGTTGAGAAAATAATCTCCTAACTCAGCTCTTCTAGGCCATTTGAGATCACTGTAGATCGATGTTTCAATCTAGGGCATCTTGATGTCCTGAGAAGTACACCATTGAACAAAGGCTAGGAAATGTGAAACCATTTGAAACATTGAATTCGAGACTTTTTTTCACCTTAGAAACGAATATTCATGGAAGACTCCTATTTTTTAGAAGAAATGGAATTGGTTTGTCTTGAGAACATGATCAAGAATTTAATGGAATCTACTTACACTTGATTAAGCTCATTAATAGCTATTAATCATTAACTTCTCTTAAATTGGATTTCAAACATTTAGTTCTCACCATTTTATTTTTTTGACAAATATACCGTTTCTTGGTCAACTTTTTGCAGGACTAGAAATACTGGCCTTCCCATGCAATCAGTTTGCTGGGCAGGAACCAGGTGACAATGAGCAGATTGCAGAAGTGGCATGTACTCGTTTTAAAGCAGAATTTCCAATATTTGACAAGGTCAGCATATCACTCCTATTTTGTTATTTTCATGTTTAGTTTGTTTTCTCATTTATGTGATATCATCCATCATAAAAAGAAACAATCTTGTAATAACTGCTCATCTGGTATGTTTATTGGACTTTTCAATATTCATATTGCAATTCTGTGATGCAGGTTGAGGTCAATGGTGCTAATGCAGCTCCTATTTATAAGTTCTTGAAATCAAGCAAAGGTGGCCTTTTGGGAGACAGTATTAAGTGGAACTTCACCAAGTTTCTGGTGGACAAAGATGGAAATGTGGTTGAGCGATATGCTCCAACTACTTCTCCACTGAATATTGAAGTACTTGTCAATCCCTCTTTTGTAGTTTCATACCTTATACATACTTTCTTATGATGATTAATTGTTTGGGCTTCTGTTGCATGTCAATCATAATAACAGCAATAATCTATTTCTGAACAGCAAATGTTTGATGTGGTAATAAGATATATGCCTTAAAACAGACACTAATATTTGCATTTTATATTTGCAGAAAGATATCAAGAAGATCCTGGGAACTGCCTGATTCTTCAGAAGCAAAAACATTACAGCATTTCTACCATGCCCACATAGTGCTCAGGAATAAGATGCAGAAATCCATTTAAATATGATTCTGGTTACAGAACAGGTTGTAGCTGAAAATGTTGTAACTGCTTAAATTTCACTTTTTGTAGTGCTATGAATCTCGTATCTTTCACATGGTTTGAACTATACCATAAATAAGGGTTGTAATACCAATTGCATCAAATATTTTCTCAGCAGAAGAGCAATTTAGCAGAAGAGCAATTTAATTTCTCAAGGATGAGATGCAGTTTTGTTTTGCTAGTTTTCTTAACTAGAAGATGATTTTAATCATGCTTTTAAGATTAATAATTTGCAAGCTGCCCATGGATTCCTCTTAGCATACTATATACATAGTCAATTTTTATGTTTTTTTTCAAACGGGAGATGATGCAATACTCCTCCTTTTCTTTTTCTTCGTCTTCTCTTATATTTTCAGGGTAAAAGATTTTTTTTTTGGATTTGCAGGTCCTTTATTTAACTTTGTACGCACAAACCCACTGAACTTCATATAATTTCACCCATTCTACTTTGAAGAATATAGTCCAACTTCTATCCCTTTCGTTCATTATTCCATCTTAGGCACTTAACTTGAATGTCTAATGGAGCGCCTAGATGATGTGATTAAGAGTTTGGTTTTTCCTAATCCACTCGTTAATATTTTTAAATTCAAGTGCAAATGATATGCAAATACTGATATTATGGTTTATGCCACTACCACTTAGAGAGCCCGTACTAAGGGAGGCTATAGTTGCCAAGATATTATCTAAGACCTTGGAAGGGATTAAGCTTGATTTTTACTATAAAATATATGAGGGGTTTATCCAATCATTTAAGAAAATTATTAGATTTTATTTATTTCTTTGAGATAAACAAGCTCCTCAAAAATAATATAACATAGTTCTTTAATATAATGAATAACCATACTAAGTCTATACCACACTTTGTCACTTGATGGAGGTTAGTCCTCTATTCTTTTGCTAGTTCCCCTCACATGGACCATTGTAAACTATGTGATCTTTTTTTGCACTCCCTTGACAAGGATATGCAAGAAATGCATAAATTATCTTACAAGTCTTATGAGGAGAATTTAAAAAGTGTGTTATGAACCACACTTTGTCACTTGATGGAGGTTAGTCCTCTATTCTTTTGCTAGTTCCCCTCACATGGACCATTGTAAACTATGTGATCTTTTTTTGCACTCCCTTGACAAGGATATGCAAGAAATGCATAAATTATCTTACAAGTCTTATGAGGAGAATTTAAAAAGTGTGTTATGAATAAGCCAAACTATAATTGATGATAATAAATGAATGTATGGTTATAATGGGAGATTAGTTTCTTCAAGGTAGAGTAATACTTGATTTTCCAAAATAGCCCTAAAACTTGGAATAATAATTAGAGTGATGAAAAATTAGGTTTTTGATCCCCCTCAAAGTAAGATAAATAATGACAATTAATATGACAATAGTTGTTGCTCCAATAATAGTGAAAGTGGATAAACAAAATCTAACCAATAAGAACTAAGACCATTGATTACCCTTCAATAAATAATCATTAATAATATAATTCATTCCCTCATTATAACAAGTTTCTTTACAAAAAACACCATAATTTTTACTATTCGCCTCACAATTATAATCTTAGCCAAAATTGCACCTTGTTTAAGACAAAGGGAAATGATATGAAGGCTGACTTTTTTACTCTATTGGAACTATAATACTTGTTAGTGCTTGTAAACAAGAATCTCAATTTCAACCCCTTCAACTATACTCTCAAACAGTAAGAGTACAATTACTTGCATTGATTCAATATTTCCTCTTTAATAAACTATCCAAAGGAATCTTAGATTTGCCATGGTAATTTAATTTGGGAAATACTCTTTCACCTTCAAGACCAACATGCATTATTTCGTTCGTAGATAATATATGGCATCTTTCTCATACAAACATAGACTCCTAAAGATCATACTACAACTTTCAATATAAAACACATTGAACATAATTTCATCTACCAAATCTAAATTGAACCTAAATCAATGCCTGTATTGATTTTTAAATTTAAACTTTAACTTATCCTAAAATTTAATAACAATTAGCACATAAAATTAGAAAAGAGGAACACTTTTAAAGGGTACAAGGAAATATGGGTGGGGATTAAAGGGAAAACTTATTTGAACAAATTGATAAATAACAGAGCTTGGATTGTTCAAGAATTATGTGAAATATTCTACTTTTAAACTTGCATATGGTTGATACATTTGAGTCCATACCAAATTAGGAGATTTGTAATTCATTGAGCTATGAGTTATTATTGTGGTACATAAAAAAACATCTAAAAGTTGAGAAGTACAATATATACTTGTTGAGGGAACAAAAGAATGTAGTGCTAGAATTCTTTTGTAAACATAAAATTTATTGCATTAAAAGTATTTGAAACAAATTACAATATCAAAATTTGAACTTCGATAATAGTGAGGTTGAGATATTATAAATAGGGTTGTTATGAAATATTTTTCAAATCCTAAATTTAAGAAAATTCACAAGCAAATCTACCATAACCAAAGACATTGTAAGCATCTAAATTTGCCATTTTAAATGTGGTATTGGCCTATAGAAACTATTGGAATTCAACCAAATATTAGTAGCATCCATTTTAAAGCTTGCAACAAGGCGTTCCCTAAGGCTCTACATGAGTTTTACTTTTGTATCCATGCTAACCCCATATGTGTCTTGCTCTTTGTATGCTTCCTAGTGCTTTCTCCATGTGGACCTTTTGTGAGATTTATAGGATCAATTTTTATTTTATAATAGAGTGCATGGATTGGAGAATAAAATAAATAAATTTAGGTTTACGATATTCTTTTCCTTTGGAATTTTTGGATATGTGTATTGATTTTGTAACATCAATTGGTGAGAAAAAAACTTGGCTAAATTGGAACAACTTTTTGTGTGATCTTAAGCTAGTTTTGAATTGTTTTTGATGAATTTGTCTCTTCAATCAAGATATATATTACTTTGTTGACTTCTTATGAGGTTGGACCATAGAACGTGTTTTTCATTGTGAGTCAGTTCCTCTGTGTGATGAGGGTTCCCTTTGTGTACATATTCCCTATGGTATTTATGATCCCTAATTTTTGTACTTCATCTTTATGATTGGCCAATTTTTTTGCTTTGGTAAGGCTAACTAATTTTTGTGAGGTTATTAAGAGGTTGTGGTCTTTAGTATCTTTTGATAGCTTGTTTATTCTTTTTCTTGATGCACTTAGCAAGACACAAAACCTAGCCAAATGGTTAGGTTCATCACACAACCTATATGAGAAGGATATTCTTGTAATATACTAACTGTACTCGTTCAACCCTTTCCAAGCCTAAGATGATACAATAAGGTAAAAAATTTACTAGAGAAATGTTGATATTAACTCTTTCATTGCTAAGAACCCAAAGATATTTGGTAAATTTAAAGGTGGTAATATGCTCACCTAATTTGTTCCTTAATTTTTTGTGGTGAATTCTTCTCAATATTCACTAAGAAGTGAGATAGGTTGATCTATACTAGAACCATGCTCATAAAACAATTTGTTAGATTGAAGGCATCAAACCAATGTTTCAAGAATAAATATGATTTCTTTACAAATAAGAGACCTCTCTAGAAAATTAGAGGACCATTTAATGTTTAGTGGAGCATATGGCCATATCTAGTCTAGTGTAAACCAGTGTATTCATCAAACTACCAACGACACTAGCTCATAACACACAATAAAAATTCCACCAAGATCATCATTAGATTTAGGAAACATGTATAAAATAAGCTTAGTACCAAATGGAAATAAAATACTTTTTGGATTATAGTCATGCATATCAAACCGTCACAAAATGATATCTATGAAATTACTCTAATTCAAAAAAACTTTATGTATGCACAATTCATGATAATATCCATCCCAGTATTATTTTATAGCCTCTAAGTCTTTTTATAGATCAAGTTTGTTAGAAAGCTAAGTTTTGAGCTTCTCAACCATTGCCTTGTTATTACCAATAAACAACAATGACTAATATTTGATCATCAATAATCTTAATATAAATGTTATGATCTTCCTCCTTAACAAAATCCAATTTCAATGCAAAGGCCACAAACCTATGGTACCACATCCTAGGTGATTGCTCTAGATCATACAATGATATTTCAACTTGCAAAGAAACTATTTTGTTCCTTTCCCTATAAATAATAATGTATCTGCATATAAATAACATTTTCAAGATGTAGTTTATGAAATTTGATCTAACAAGAAGACTAGTTCTTTTTTGTCACAATTTCAATGAGCACCTCACTAGGATCAACTAGTTCATTTTAGGAAAGAAACTAAGTTGCTACTAATCTAATAGGAACAAAAAAATATCTAGTTGAACCTAACATTTTTTACTCTTGAGAAAATAATTTTTCTAACAAGTTAAAAAATACAAGAAAGTTAGAAATTTTCAATTTACAAATTTACAAATTACAAATTTACAAATTATAGATTTGCTCAAATCAAATATATAATTATTAATATGAGACAGAGGAACTTGGATGCTAACTTTAGAAGTCTCTAATGAGGATGCCAATGTGTCATGCAAACTTATTTGTGTTGTGCCATATTCTATATGGTGGGAAAGACCCAAACTATTTCTCAAAAAACATGCCTAGTTTGCACAAAAGTGAAATAAGCACATCCAGACATATTGCCAAGTTACCACAAAAATGAACTAACAAGATTTAATATATTTATTCAAAATAAACAAATAAGATAATGAAAAATAGAAAATATTGAAAAACTCTTGCGTGGTTGAATATCTTCACCAAGAATAACTTGCAATGTCTACAAGTAAAATAAAATGGTTGGGGTTGTATAGGAATTAATCAAGAATGATTGAACTCCTATTTTGGTCTTTTGGCCTCTATAACAACCAAATGACAAAGAAGAGAAAATTAGTGTGTGCTTGTTCCTATCTTACATGCATCTAAGAAATAAGAGAAAAAGAAAGAAATGCTATGAATGCTAGTAATAAGATGCACATAGGCTAAGTAAACTACAGTCTATAAAATAGATTAAAGGAAAGATGGAATCCCACAAGAACCTACAACAAAAATATATTCTACATTAAGAAAATGATATAAAAGGGAGAGGAAGGTATTGATTTTAAAGAAACCTTTGCTCCGATAGCTAGACTAAAAGCAATTAGGACATTCTTGGCACTATCTACATTGAAGAATTCCAAAGTATATTAGATGGATGTGAAGTCAGTATTTTTGAATGGAAAGTTGGAAGAAGTATATATTGAGCAACAAGAAGGATTTTAGTTGTCTAACAATCAAGATTTTTTCTGCAAATTGACGAAAACATTGTATGGAATCAAATAGGACCCCAGGGCATGGTATTCGAGACTATATAAGTATTTGTGATAGCAAGGATTCAAGAAAGGTATTGTTGATAGTAATCTCTATATCAAAACAAAAGGTGCTCATAAATTGATTTTTGTTGTCTATGTTGATGATATCATTTTTGGTGGTAGTCAAGAAAAAATATGTAAGGAATTTTTTGATGAAATGCAAAAAGAGTTTGAATTGTCCATGTTTGGTGAGTTGTCATTTTTTATTGGTTTACAAATATCTCAATCAAAAAAAGGTATATTCATATCACAAACCAAGTATGTCAAGGAGATATTGAATAAGTTTAACATGGAAGATTGCAAACTAGTTTGTACACCTATGGTTACTGGGTGTAAGCTCAATAAGGATGATGAGTCTTCTATAGCAAATTAAACTTTGTATATATCAATGAGAGGAAGTTTGTTGTATGCCACTGCATCTAGACTAGACATCATGCAAGTTGTTTGTATGGTTGCAATATTTCAATCCATACCTAAGGATACACATGTGAAGGTAGTAAAAATAATTTTTTGATATTTGAAAGTTACTATGGAGTAGGACTTGTGGTATCCTAGAAGAAAAAAATCAATTTTACAACATATACAGATGTAGATTAGGTTGGAAGTGGATGAATGGAAAAGGACTAGTGGTGGTGTATTCTTTCTTGGACATAGTCTGGTGTCATGGTTAAGCGAAAACCAAGAATTTGTGTCCTGATCTATTATAGAAGTTGTATACATTGCAACAATATCATGTTGTACTCAGGTACTTTCGATGAAGTAGACTTTGAAGGATATGAAAATTGAATATGATGAACTCATTTCAATTATCTATGACAATACAAGTGCAATCAATATTTTAAATAATTTAGTAATACATTTTAGGACAAAGAAAATATCAATAAATTATCATTTTAAGAGAGAAAAGGTTGTAGATGAGGTAGTCAAATTGGATTATGTTAAAACAAAGGAACAAATTATAGATATCTTTACTAAACCTTTCCCAAAGGAAACATTTGAGTATAGGAGCTTGGAGTGCTATCTCCCTCATCTTAATTCAAAAGAGTAAGTAAAGGTTTAGGGGGAGCTTGTCAACGCATCATTCATGAACCCCCAAACTGATAATGTTGAAAGATTTGATGAAATCATCTAAAACTTTGAAATTGGGATAAAGGAGTCATTGTTGAGTTCTAGCTCCCTACAACAAATAGCACAAAGGATTACAGTAAAGTGTATTAAGGTACAATGGATGGACTATGTAAGGTAGGGGGAGAAAGCCTAAACAAAGTGTCATTGATGTCAAATATATGTAAAAGTAGTATATCAGTTGGAGATGCTACAAAATGTTAATGTTATCATTATTGAAGAAGAAAAACATGGGAAGTATAGGTACATATGGAATTGGTGGTTCTTGTACATCTACTACTTTTGTGGAATTTTGGAAGTGTTTGTGGTAGTGTTCTAAGGTTTGTTGGTCAGAAGCAAAAAATGCTTAGTACTAAACTATCATTATTTCTGGTACTATATTCTGTTGTCATTCACAATTTTGGCTTGTGGTTTGGAAGTTAAGTAAGACTAATCATGAAGTATCCTATTTTATAGTTTTAGCATATTTGAATTATAGAGTAGTAAGTTAAAAGTGATCGAGTAAATTTTGTGTTTATTGGTTAACTGTGTATAATTTTTGAGTGTTTGTGCTAGTGAAGGGAGGTGTGTGCTAGTTGGAGGAAGCATGTGAAGCTAAAATAAGACTAGCTAAGATTGTGGTAGGAATTGAATGACATCATCTTATACATGTGATAACACATTTAATTTGGTGTCAAGACGACTACACATTTCATATCATTTTGAATCAAGGTTTATCCTTGGCTGACATGGCTAATTGCAGATGATGTTAAAGGGTTCTAAGCCAACATGAGATGTTGTTAACATGATGGAATGTATATATATTGCGGATCATTTCATGAAAACTAGTGGGAGTATACTTATAATTGGTAGGAGTGTGTAGTGTGCGAATTGAGATGAGAAGTCAAGTGTGTTGAGTGAAATTGAGATATCATCATAAGGATGTATCTTCCCATCAATGTAGAGTACTTTGAGTGAAAGAATATCTATATTTCCTTCTATAATATGAGTTTGAAGCCTCTTAATCTAAGTTGGTGCTTAGTGACTATTTTGTAGGTCAATCATAGGGGATTAGTATCTCTTGTAAGGAAGCTAAGGTTGTAAAACAACTTCCTACACTAATCTTGAGAGGAGGATAATGTAAAAATTCATAGATCTTTAACAATTGCAGAAACTTAAATAGAAATAAACATAAATATCATGCATACCACAACACAATAATTTATGTGGGGAAAACCCTTTCGAAAGAAAAACCCCACACTCTAAAAGTTTCCCGATATATTATTTAGAATCACAAAGATTGCAATATACTTGCAAAGCAAGCTTCTCACAAGAGTATCACCAACCAGAGATCCAAAGGCAATATGTCCGTTATCAGACTCTTAGAAAACATCACAATCCACAACCATAATACAATTCCCTCATAAAATAGGGTTGCATTCTAGGGAAATTCAAGCTAATAAAATATTGACCATCAAATCTAAGATCTAATGATGAACAGTCTAGATTTATAATAATAAAATATAAATAAAATTTATCGTTGATGTGTCAATAGTACCTTATGTATCAAAATTACCTTATGTAATTGCAAGGTTGAGACACAATTTCCCAACATCTCTTGTAGGTTGGTGCTTGCAAAATTATTGTAAGTTATATATATTTTGTGGCTGGATTTGGGAAGTAGTTCCAAGCAATCTTTCTCACTGCGGTTTTTCCATTCAGGGTTTCCATGTAAATCTAGTGTTCGCTTAAGTGAATGTGTTCATTATTTGCATTACCATTGATTATGTTTTCAAAGTTTTATGAATGTGTTGATTTAAAGTAAAAATATTAAATATTAATTCACCCCCCTCTCAATATTTGTGTGTCTAACATGTGCAACATCAATTTTCATTGTTGAAAATTCCCTTCAAAAAATGGCTTCCTACAAAGTTAAATATGCTCAAGTGTGTGCTCAACTCTAATGGATCAAAGAGGGAGACCATTGGAAAAAGTTTTTATTTCAATATCTCCAACACAAACACAAAAACAATATATCTCTACCATTAAATTTGGTGATGGATCCTTACAACCCAGCCATGATGCCATTTTATAAACTTTTTATTAATATTTTAAAAATATTTTTATAGATGATTATGTTGTTTATTATCATCTTCTCATCCTTTAGGATAGTGTGGTTGGTTGCATACCCTAGAAAATAGATCTATAATATCGTAAGTTCCTTGACCACCTTCTCTCCATTGAAGAGATTGACAAATCCCTTTTGTGCATGTGGTGATGGAAAAAGGTCCTCGAAACGATGGTTTGTCAATGGGGTTCTATAAGGCTCTTTGGCCTCATATTCAAGAAGAATTTTATAATGTTTATCTTGAAGGAATTGAAACTAGATCTATTTTTCCTATTATTAATTAGGTCTTGTTTAAAATCATTCCCAAAGGTAAGGATGAAGACACTATTAATGGATGACAAGTTATTACCCTCCTCAATACTTCTTACAAAAGCATCACCAAAGTGCTTTCTCATAGAATTAATCAAATCACTAATGACATTGTTTGACCCAAGCGATTCTACTTCTTATGAGGGAGATTCATCCTTGATAATTTAGTTCTTGCTTGGGAAAATGTTGAATGGGCACAAAAAACTACCTAAGATGCACTAATTATTAAACTTGATTTTCTTTAAGCCTATGATTTAATTTGCTAGTCATTTATCCTTAAAATGTTAGTGTCTTGGCTTTGTCCCCAAAATTTGTGAGAAAATCAATATGCTATTTGTTGATGTTAATGCCAAAGTTATTGTAAATGGAACCCTCTATCTCTAATTTCCTTTGTAAAAATCCATCCACCAATGCTACCCCTTGCTCAATCTTTGTTTGTCCTTGCAGTTGATGCCCTTGGCTATCTTTTTTAGCATATGTTATCCACTAAGCTTATCCATGGTATATCACAACTAGGAAATATTAAAGCCCTTAACTCTCACTCTGTTGATGATAGCATGTGTTTCATACAAAATTCAACTAAGGAAGTGACAAACACATTATATATTTTGGAGCTCTTTTATAGTATCACTAGTTCTAAGCTAGCCATGCATAAAACCAATTTTATCTTGAATTTTTGTAGCCCTCATCTCTTTGGATTCTTAGTGATTGGCATGAAGTGAAGCATGGGTCTATCACTAGATACTTGGGGGTTCCCTTTGGCATTGGATTCTCTCTAAAGGATATGTGGAAATAGATCATGAGTAAACTGAAGATTTTTTTTTATGAATTGGACCAACCAATTCCTATCCATGGCAAGATGAATACAGGCTGATGAGCCAAGTCTTTGGCACATTTTGATCATACTTTTATAAATACTTTGTTGTTTTTATTATGCTAAAACAAACATTCAATCTGTTTATGGGATAGGATATAAACCTTTTTATGACTTAAATATGATGAGTATATTGTGATAAGAAGTCCCATGATTATTACCTTTAATGTTTTATTAGTCTGATAAATACTTTATGGATTTTTGTGATCATAAACCTTCCTACAGCCTCCACTACCAAAACTTCCTGCAGCCATATCTGAAACAATGTTTGCCTTAGTTTAATACTTAATGAATGAATGAATAAAGTAATGGATTATCTTAAAGGATGAACGTGTTGAGCTAACCTTCTTCCTCAGGAAAAGATGGCGAGATATTTTGCAAGTACCACGATTGAAGGAAGGGAATTCAAATTACACTTGAAGAATTGAAGACCAAATCCATAAAGACTAGTTCAACAACAAAAGATGAGGAGACAGTTTCAACTCATCCGCCATGCAGGGAGAGTGTTCCAAAAATCTAGGCCAAGCGTCTTGGTGGTGCATGAATCCAAGATGATGGCGATTTAAGATTGCTAAACCAATTTGACTTAGTTCTTACATTGTCATTTATCTCCTTACTTAAGTTGGTTAAATGTAATAAATGCCTCCCGTTTTATAAGGGAAGGTTGGTTAGTAGTTAGGATCAGTTTTCAATAAATAGCCCATTCTCCTTTAGAGAAGGGGCTAGAAAAAAATGGCTATTGTAACACACTTTCAGTTTTAGAAATCTAGCCAAGAGATTGTGCCATATACTTGTTTGCATTGAATCAATAAAGCTTATGAAGTTTTTCACCTAATTTGTTGTCTGCTTTTGGCACTACCTAAGGGGGCCCACTTAGGGAACTGTCCATACTTTTATTCTGCAAGTTAGAATAGCTGCATTTCCCTTCATAGAAGTTAATGTGACTATTCCTACAGCTGGCAAAAACACAGAGCTATCAACTGTTCCTGCAGCCACTAGGGGTAGAATAGGTTATCTTTCAAGTTTTTCATTTCCAAGCAAAGTTAAACAGTAAAGTTGTTTCTATTACTTATATTCTAGTATAAGGTATTTTAGGAATCATGTATGTCTGGAAGGGTGATTAGTGCATATCTTGTGTTGTCCCATTTCAAGTTTACGTCCCTGGGTTGTTAATTAAATGAGGTTCTTTAGTAGGTCATGACTGCCAGTTGTGATGTTCAATCCCTGAGTAGATGAATTCATGTTCCTAGTTATTGAGCTGATTAAAGAACACTACACAGGTGGTGAAAAAAATTGTCTTGGCTAGCCATGTTTACATCTCTTCTTGTTAGATTCCCTCTAAAAGGTGCCATAATTAGCTTATCCAAATAATAAGTATTTTCTTTTGGGATAACTGGGGTAATAAGAATTTACTTTCTATGACCTCATGGAACCATTGCATCTAGCCAAAAGATAGAGGGGGTTTGAGAATTATCAACCGATATACCTAGGGCATATGTCTTAATACTAAGTGGATTATTAGATCTTTGGATAGAGAGGCCTCTTGGAAGTGTTTAGTTTTACACCATTTGGTTAGCCTAGAAAATAACTTCTAGTAGGTTTTCCTAGTTTGATCAAACTCCGAGTCATGACATAAGCTTTGCCACCTCTTCCATTTAGTGGAATCATTTAATTGAATAAGATGAAAAAACTATTGGTATTATCAAAATCCTCAAGAAAAAACACTTTTTTTTAAAAAGGTGTTGCAGGAGCATCCCTGGTTGTAAAGCAATCCTATATCAACCAATTATTTTTTTTCTTATAGTTTAGTTTGTAGTTGTCTTAGCAATTTCTTCCAAATTTTACTATTGTATCATTTCTCAGCTTGTGGTGTAGGATATTGGTTCTACATGTGGTCATCTACAACATATCCAAATTTTAAGTGATTTGTATTCATTTGCAGAAATTTATCACTCTCAAAATTTCATTGTTAATCCTCTATTAGAGCATTCAGGGCTGACTTGGCTCAGATTAGTTGTGTGAACCTTTTTCAAAATGTGTAGAGCTTAATGGAACATCATTCAAGAATTTTAGGTCCAAGGGGAACTTTCTTGGAGATTCGCAATTCATTTCATTTATCAATGGGTTATCTTTTCATATTTGAGGCCAACCTACACGTTTGATCTTGTATTGGGTTGTAAACCCTTGAGGCCGATGCATATCATAATTGGACTTGGAGATTCATATTTAAGATCATTTGTAATCCTTTGGAAAGAAGTTAGACATTGATTAGGAATTAGAGAGTTCGATCCAGCCTTCTAGACTGTGGAATGTGATAAGGACTTGAGGCAAGCCTATGAGCCCTAATCATTCCACATATAAGGCATATAATGCATGTAGGACTGCAATTTATTGAATCAATGATATTTCATGTTCATTGATCATTTTCTTATGTTATTTTTGTTGTGTTGAAATCTTAACTGCATGGTTGGATAGTCCTTTTTGGACCCTCCATCTGTGACTACACCAAGTGGTATCAGAGTGAGTTTGTGAGTCCTTTGGGAGAGAAGGAATTCCTTGTGGTGAACAAATCATCAAACTAAGGTAGTTGCAATAGATCCAAGGAATAGATGTCGCCAAGGAGAGCACTTGTTATGGAAAATTTTGTTGGATGAATGGATGAAATGTTAGAGATGATGAGGGTAATGAGCATCCAGTTGGATGTCGTAGAAGAAGATAAAAGGAGAGGTCTAAACCCTAGACATGAGGTCGAAAGTGATGATGATGTATTAGATCATGTTGCAAATTGAAATGAAGAAAACCTAGATGAAGAAGAATATTCAGATCAAGTAAAGATGTTAAAAGCTATTTCCAAGATTGGTAATGTTATGCCTTGCATAACCACCCCATTTTAATTTTTGGTCAAAATGGGTCCCCCTTGTGCTTTTTTGTCCTTGGTGTTTTTGTTTGGGTCTTAGGAGTTGTTCTTTTTCCTCCTAATTCCTTGTTCCTTTTGTTTGGCAGAAGCTGAACCAGAATGGAAACTAGACTCAGAACTTTGTGAAGGTTCCAAGTTTGGATTTGGTTCTGGTCCCAGCCTCGTTCTTTCCTTGTTGGTTTTCTTTATCTATTTGGTTCGCCTTGCACTCTTGGGTTCGTTTCTCCCTTGAGTCTTCTTTTATTTTCTTGTGGTTTCTTTTCCTCCTGGAAGAAGCGGAACTGGAAACAAAACCGAACTTGGAACTTTGCAAAGGTTCTAGATCTAGTTTTGGTTCTAATCCCGCTCTCGTTGGTTTTCTATGTTTTTGTCCCCATTTGTGTCTTGTTTGGGATGGGTTTCATTTCGGTCCCATTTCCTTTTGTTTTCTTTTTCTCGTTTTTCATGTGTCGGTGCTCGTTCCTTTGGTGAGAACGAAACTAGAATTGAAACCAAATTTGGAACTTTGCAAAAGGTTCTGGATCTGGTTTTTGTTATGATTCTGCCCCCATTCCTTTGTTGTCATTTTCCTTGCCACGGGGCTGAAACTGCAACTGGAATGGAATGGGGAGCTTACATCAAGTTTTTGATTCCTTTTCAACTCTGCTTTCACTTCTGCTTTACCTCTCACGTATGCAAATGATGTGTACTCATCCTAGTTTCGATTCTATGCCCAACCAACCAAATTAATTATAGCCTCCTCACATGTGTGAAATGGATTTTAAACCTTAATCAAGGTTAATTGGATCATTATCATTATTGCCTAAGTTGTTTTAGGGAACTAGAGTCAAGAAAGCGTGAAAGAGGATCACAAGTTGGTTGAGGGAAAGCATCTGCAAGTGGATTCAGATTGATTTTCATCCTGTTTGGTAGTGTTTTGACATGGGTTGGTTTTCGCCCCTATTCTGTTTTGTTTGTTTTCTCATTTCTTGTTTGTGGTGTTCATTGCATGTTCACAATACCTTTCTCGTGAATCTTCATGTGTTTGTGTTTGTGTTTCACTTGATTTTTTGGTTTTTTTTTTGTTTTTCCTTCCGTATCCCATTTTCTTTTTATCTTTTCCTGTTTGTTTTTGTCGGTCTATTGTCATTTTCCCATTTTGGTGGTATTTGTACTGTCATGCCCTAGTTTTTCTTATGGTTTTGTATTTGAAGGATCTCATGTGCTTTAAAAGGTTGGATACCTATTTGATGACCCTTCTAATCTTATTCCCATGTCAATTCAATGGATTTCATGTCTAGTTTTTGATGCCCTAATTTCTTGAGTCGACAGGTTGTGCAAACTAGGGTTTGTGGACCGTCTCTTTAAAATATTGTGCCCTAGGTGGCTCAATCCCACCTTTATTCTAAGTCTCCTTGTTCCTTCTTGTGACCTCATCCTAAGTCGTTACAATTGTTTGGCTAAATTTGCTTTGTGTTTAATGATAAAGTGGCGGAAGCGGAGAAAGGAACAAACTCAACTCATGAGTATGTGTAACAGTTTAGGTCTAATTTAAATCCCGATCCTGATAAGGTTTTGTCTCCATTTTGCATCCTTTTCTTTTGGTGGAAGCAGAACCAGAATGGAAAAACACTATTGAATGGTTCTGGGTCCGGTCTCCATTCCAATCCCAGTTCCAATTCCAATACTAACCTCAACCTTGATCCCTTCTTTGTTAGAAGCTTTTTAATTCCTAATCTCTTCCTAGTTCTGCCTCTTATATGTTTCAAACTTCACTAAGTATGAGAGGCTACCTAGGGAAGGACAAGGCAATATCAAAGGTAATCTTCTAATGTTGATTTTCATGCTTTCTATTGGTCTAATCCAGGGTTGTTCTGCGGGAGTAAGCAATGTTAGGAGCATTTGGAGAAGTTTCACAAGTGGAGGGCCAGGCTACCAAGGGTTCAAGGCAAGTGAAACCTAATAAGATAAAGGTGGAGCAACTGCTCTATACATTGAAATACAAGCACAAGAGTGCTACTCTCACTCCAAGCAAGTTAGACTTAGATTGGGCTAATATTACTGATACTAATCTAGGTCTATTCAACTATGAGGAGTTGTTGGCAGACACTTTCTTTGAAGATGTGATTGGGAGAACTGAGAGGATAGCCCAATCTGGGCTGGCACATTTGACTATCTTCCCACTATCATTCCAGTGTCCAGAGCTTATAATCAAAGTAGTAGGGGCTTACAACCCTGCAACAAGGAAAGGTTTGGACCTTCAAGGAAATGTGATAATTGATCTCTCCCCACAAATGATGAAGTTTATGTTAAATGCACCTACCCCTCAGAACCCTAAGAACTTGAATGAGGCAAAGGAATTGCAATTGTTCAAAAAGCATAAAAAAACCAATAACACTCACATGAATAAGAAGTGGTTAAAGGTTGAAAAGAAGTCTCTGACTAAAGTGCCAGATCAACCTAAGAGAGGAGACTTCCAAAAGGATATTTGTGACTTCATCATGATGTTGTCCAAGGTATTTGGGAAAAGAGATTTTGCATGCTTCAAGGAGTGGATGTTTCCTTTTATTGAGGCAATTTTGAGTGGAAAGCAACAATTTGATTGGGAAATGATCTTGACAGATAGTCTAGACAATCAAATCATCAAAGTGAATCAAACAAAGACCTTCATGACTTCATATGTTGTATATGTTGCTGCAAGGATGGGTATATTTATTGGATTGAATGTAGTAGGAACATTAAGGGAAGCTCCTGGACAAATGAAGGCATGGGAGCATTATGATCAATTAACCTTACAAACATCAGAGCACAAAATAGGATGCCACAAGTTTCCCATGAAGTTGGGAGAATACAATTATGCTCATATTATGGCTGAAAAAGCACTATGTGATGAGTTGAGTCACTTAAGGTTGGGATTGTATACATCCTAGAAGCATTTTGATCCAGAACATAAGATGAATGGTTTGCTTCCTATCGTTTTTGAGAAAGATTATAACCTGCTGGAGGATTTTTGGATAGATTTGCAAGATGAGTATGATGTTAGAAAGAGAAGCTATGAAAGGCTTCCTATTCCATTGATGATTGATTTTGGAGTAAAAGAGGACATTCCCGATACACTATTTGATGATGGTGTGGTTTTGGATCCCAAATATGAGGCATAAAACATTGGTATCAAGAACTTGGACCCCATCAATTGGGATGAGGAAGAATTTATTGATATTAGACATATTTCTAGGATAGTAATGGACAAAAGTTCATTGGGTAGTGATGAGGATAAAGGAGCCAAAGCATAAAACTTCAAACAAGAGGAAAACACAAGGAACCCAAGGATGCAGGAGAACAAAGAGGAGAACAACTCCTAAAGAGCAATTAGAATATCTACCTCCTAGCTCTAGAGGAGTGGTTGATCCAGAAATACCTTCCCTAGATACTCATGAGCCACAAGGAGAAGAAACTAAAACAACTGCAAAAGGAACTTCATCCCAACCTTCTCTCCCAGGAGAATCTACTGAGGAGACCCCTACAAGTAGTAATCATAAGCAAGCAGAGACCCTTAAGGGGAAGGAAATGGAGGTTGAAATTCATGACATTGATATTATTCAAAGGCCACATAGTCAGATGATGAGCCTGCCAAAGTTGTGTCTACTGAGAACATTGGAAATGTTGAGGAAGAACATGTGTTAACTCCGGAGGACCAGTGGAAACCATTTGAGGATGAAAAGAGAGAAGTAGATGCTAAAGCACAAGTTGAGGCACTTGCAAAGCATAAAGAGGCAGATGCTAAGGAAAAAGCTGAGGCACTTGCAAAGAAGAAAGAATTTGATGCCAAAGCAAAAGATGATGCACTGGCCAAAAAATAGCAATTAGAGGCTAAGGCCAAAGTTGAAGAGCTTGCAAGGAAACACAAGGAGAAAGAAGATCTCCTAAAACAACAAAAGGAAGTAGAGTTGAAACTCAAGGAGGAAAGAGATAAGTTAGCTCTGTTGCAGAAAATCCATGAATTGGAGGAAGAAAAGGCTCAACAAAGAAGAGAGAGAGAAGCCATTGAAGCCAAGTTCAAGGCTGTAGAGGAAGCCCAAAGAAAGAAGGATAAAGAAGGCTTCTTGCTAAAGAAGTTGGAACCAGAAGAACAAACCAAGCATGAGCAGGAAGAAGCCAAAATGTGGGAAAAAGTTAAGCAATTGGAGAAACAAAGAGATGACATGTATGAGTAGAGGAGATTGGAAGAGGAAAGAGAGAAAGTTGAAGCTGATAGGCTTGCAAAGGAAGTAGCAAAAATGAAGCAACAAGAGGTTGATTCTCAACCTAAGGTAACAAATTTGCAACCTCTCTCCACTAGCACTTCTTCCTCACAACAAGTGGTTACTATTCTTGCTTCCCCAACATGGTTGAAACTTAACTTGGAGAAAAAGAAAATAGTCTAGCCCTAGCCTTTGAACTGGGATGACATTATGAAAGAGATTGAGAAGGAGAGGCCCAAGAAAAAGGCTAGAGTCCATCAATCCACCAAATTGATAGATGCTGGAGAGATTGTGGCTAAGTGTGCCATTCCAATGGTAGATAAGGACAAATTAGAGATCCAGTTAAGTGATTATTAGCTAGGGACTGTGAACTTGGGAAGGCCTAAAAGAAATTAGAAAATGGACTTAATTGATATTGTAGCATCCTCCACCAAGTCAAGAATGGTAAAGGAAAAGTAAAGGAAAGATGATCTCAAGGCTCAATTAGATCAATTACATAGGTTATTAAAGGACCTATTCTCTCCTATTTTTGTACAATCTACTGCTCCTACAACACCCATTTTGTTAAGTAAGAAAGAAGCTAATGACCTTGTTAAAATGAGAAGCAAGGTAGGGATGTTGGATAGATGGATTGATAGGTTGAACCAAGAAGTGGAGGATTTGCTTGTTCAAAGTTATAAAGCTCATGATGATGCATTGGAATTGGTTAGTGACATGAATTCACATGCTGAGGATCTTGGGAAACAAGAGGAAGAATATAGAGAACATACAAAGAAGTTGAAGGACATCAATAAGTTGTCAATTTTTTTTTGTTGGAGTAGTCCATCCTTGAGGAGGATAATGCAAACCTTATTGAAAAGACCATCAACATTATTAGGTTTTGGTCCTCAATCATTTTTTATCATAGGAATGAGGTACAACAGGTTGGGAAAGATTTGAATGAAAAAATTGAAGAGTTGGGAGCGGTCATTGCTATGCTTGTAAATGAAGACATCCCTTTGAAAGATGACCTCCCTCTTGACAAACTTAAGGAAAAATGGAATAGTAGGTTTGAGGAGGCAATGCACAAGGGGGATGATGGTGATGACTTGTTGATTGATAGACTTATGGATATCAAGGAGGAGATAAAGGCTGCTAAAAGAGAAATTATTAAACTTGGGGATATGTAAGAGTTTTCTTTTGCAGAATTGAAAAGAATAAAGTTTGAAGACTGTTGGGTTGATGGGCCAGATGAAGATGTGCTCCAAAAAGTTTGTACTAATTATGATGAGTACATGCTTGACCAAAAAATGCAGGAATAAAGTGGCAGTGGAATGTTCTATCCTTGATGGACACCTAATGACATGGTCAGCGGGACAACTCTCTCTCTTTCTCTCCTATTTTGTAGGATCATGACATGACTTCAACTGGAGATTCCCAAAAATTCTACCTTCCTTGTTTGTGTATCGGATTTTGATAACAGAGTCATCAACAATTGAACAAAAGATCATGATGGGCAGTCATCTTATGCACTTCCAGTTGTTCCTTAATTGGTGGATCTCAAATTTTTGACTGGAGGAATTAGTGTTAAGACTTGTCTATATGTATTTTTTCTCTCCATGATGTAAAGGTCAGCTAATTGAAGAAATATTAGCAGCCTAAGGAGAATTTTAGGATAATTTCTATAGTTTTAGAAGCTTTTACTATTTTATGCAAAGACACTTAGACATTTTTACAAATTTCAATACAATTTTATGTTATTTTCAGAACTAGTTTTAATGGTGATGTCAATGAACAAATGGTCATTCGTATTCCAGTGAATGTTGTGCATAAATTTTTCTTATTTGATGAAAGTCAATAGAAGATTCCAAATCTGAGACTGTTTCCATTGAATTATCAGTGAATGAGATTTCTTGTGTTTATTGATCTATGAATTTTAATGATGAGTTGATGATGTGTTCTTGTTAATTTTGAAGTTTCTAAATGGTGAATGATTTGTATGTCTTGAATTTTCACTATGAATGAATGAAATGGTATAAATTTTTTTATGGATTTTATCATTTTATGGTTTAGTTGTTTGGAAGGAATGCTCATTATGAAGTTTGTATGTTTGAATTGAAGGAAATCTGCATTTATGTTTTGTTGTCCTGAGCTCTATCCTATCTTTTGATATTTATTTACACCCCCCAAATGTTAGACTAATTTGTACTATGCATTTTTTATCCCTTTTACAAGCATGCCCCTTGAACATTACAGTTGCATAGTCCACTAAACAACATCAACACAGTTAAGAACCAACTACAGATACCTTGGAAGATAGATAGCTTTAGGTTATTTATCCTTTTCAAGAAAAATAGGGTAGAAATATTTTGTTTAACGTTGTTGTGTTACTTTGACCATCAACAGATATGGCGCTAAAAGGAGGGCCTGAAGGAACAAACTAGCTTGAATCGGGTCATTTTCACTAGAAAGGTTTGAAAGAGTTCTCAGATCTGCTACAAATCCAAAATCGTTAGTTGAACTCCAAAACCTTGTTAGATGCAAAGCCCGTAGAGTTTTGATCCCACCGTTAACACCACCACTTCACCCAAATTTCCACCAATACCATAGGTGGCACAATCGAATCCACCACCACCACCACCACCTATGGAATTCTTCGCCAATAATCCTTCGCCAATAGGCTTCATTCCTGGTGGCATACATGAAATTCCAAAGAACCCAAAGAAATTATACCCTAGGTATGCTCATGTTGAGTCAAGAAGTGTTGAAGAGCATATACATGGATTCAAAGGTGCATGTAACCAAGCTCAAATTGAGCACCGTGATGTTGTGTGTACATTTTTTCCTTATTCGTTGGGAGACATGGCTTATTACTGGTATCAAAATCTGCCTACCAATTCAATTTTGAGCTAGAAAAACTTAGAGGAGGCATTCATTAACCAGTTTCAGGTTTACATTGATCCCACAATCCTATATCATCAGTTTTCCACAATCAGGAAAGAGGCCCATGAACCGTTTACCTTTGTTCAATACCAGATTTCAGAGGATGTACAAGAGGTTGCAAGATCCATACTTGGTGGCTGAAAATATTTCCATTCTAGGTTACCTTAAAGCCATAGATCCCCTAATCGGCCTATTTTTACAGAGAATGTATAATTAAAATGAAATCAATTCCCTTTCCAAATTTTACCACCTTGCTATTAAACTGCAACATCAAATTAGTTCACAAGCAGGAGGTCTAGGAGGAATTTTTCCCTCCTCTAGGATACTCCGAAGTGCCTAATCCTACCTCATTGTTTAATACAGTCCTAGGGATGTCTCATTATACATATGGACCCTTAGCTGAGTTACAATCTCCATCTAAACAACTATTCTTTAGTGGCCCAACTCCTGACCCCTTGCAACAAGTTCCAAATTCTCATAACCAAGCTGGAGGATCTAGCCCCATTACACATCCATTAGCTACAACCACTGTAGAAAGTGACCATACTGCTCACCTAAAAACAGAGTTGGAGACCCTTAAGAAAACATTATCCTAGGTGATTAATGATATGGCACAACTTAAATTCAACCCCCCTCAGAACCAAAATCAAAACTACCAAAATTAGGGAGGGTATTCCAATCAGAACACTAATCAGAACCAGAGGAACTTCCAAAACCAAAATTCCCCTAATCAAAATTACCAGAACCAAAATAGGGGATACAACTAGAGGTCTAATAACAATAGAGAATGGAGTACTAGGCCAAACAATGGGGGATTTTCTTGTAACTATTAGGCTGGTGATGTCAAACCACATAATAAAAACATTACAGACCTCAACTTCATGACAAATTGGTGTAGGTTGCATGACACTGCAACACATTTTGAGGTTAACTATTCCAAAATGGACAAGATGGTCAAGATTTCACATGCTAATGCTCCATTTCAAGGTGCTCCCAACAAGTCTGGTGGATCCAAAAATATGACCATTGGCTTGTGAGCTCTTCGATGAGGAATCTCCATTCCCCAGTCAAGAAGAAAATGAGCCAGTAGAAGACATATATGATGCTCAGGCCTTCCAATCCAAAGGAGGTCATTTCTTGAGGAATCAAAATAAAGGATCATTCACCACATCTAATCCTCTGAATACCATGGTTCCACCCAATTAGAATGCAGACAACTACCCACCTCCAGCAAAAGGCCCATCAAAATTTCAAAACAAAGGTAACTCATCTTTTGTTAATAAATATCAGATGAAAAATGACATGGAAATTGATTTTATTTCAGAGATGTAGAAACAAAAGAATTTATTGTCCTTCTTTGACATTCTGAAGTGGTGCCCTACCCAATGAGACATTGTGTTGAGAGCTCTAGAAGAGGAAAATTGGTCAAAAGGAAGGAATAAGGTGACTCCAACAAATGAAATGAACACAAACTTGTACAAAGGTAAGACGAGGACCCCACCATTCCTTCTAAGCTTGAGAATCTTTATAAAGAATTTGCACAATTGCTTCTTAGATTCTGAAGCATTAGGTAATGGCATGCCCTTCTCCATTTGTAAAAAATTAGGTTTGAATCTGTTGTAGAATCACAAGAAGGTAATTTAGTTAGATAAAAATGAGGTTAATGTGGTAGGGGAACTAAAAAATATTCATGTACAGGCTGGATTTGACCCACGGATCTAGACTTATATGGATATTCAGGTGGTTGATATCCTCAAGACATATGGAATGCTTCTAAGTTGAGACCTAATGAAAAGCATTGGGGGTTATTTATCCTTAGACTTTTCACACATGTGGCTGCCATGGAAAGGGGTACCAACACAAATTAGGATTGAACGTAAGCCTCGTCTCAAACATATGATCACTGAGTATGACTGCCCTAACAAGGTAGCTTACTTTAAAACCGAGATAGTAGTATATAAAAGAGAAGAAATCTTGACCTTTTCAATGCTCAATCCTAATGATCTACAACCTTTAGAACATAGTGACCCAATGACCACTATCAAACAACAAGTTCTAATTAGAAAATTGCAACAAGATAGGATGGTTTTAGGAGAAGAGGTTGATCTATGGAGTTTGCTACTCCCCAATTAGTGCATGATTCATTACCAAAGTCATTATGAATTGATGTGTAAACCTTGTGTAGACATTTTGAACCATGTTTTTCAGTCTGAGGAAACTTGTGAGTGCCAACCCGAAACACCCCTGAATCATTTTCCCTTTGAGGCTAGAAATGCCACTGTCTTGACAAGGATCAATAATACCCAGGAAGAAGTCCTTCCCCCAATTAGACAGACTCAAGCTTCGTGTTCAGCCTTGGGAAATGAGATTGTAGAATATCACCAACTATTTGACACACCAGTACTTGCTAATCTTCCAATTCCAAGGGGGTTGCTGAAACCAATTACTAGTTGTAAAACCACTGATCAAGATCAGAGTTAGGAAGAAGTGCCCCCACAAGTCCCAAGTCTGAGTAAGATTCTTGATGATAATGATTCAACCCACTCCCCATGTCTAGAAGTCCTAAACCAGTCCGAGCCACCATCTACTTCTTGTGAACAATTACCT
Organism: Sequoia sempervirens; assembly: GCA_007258455.2. Lineage (NCBI taxonomy): Eukaryota > Viridiplantae > Streptophyta > Pinopsida > Cupressales > Cupressaceae > Sequoia > Sequoia sempervirens. Next base: position 38,865 of record VDFB02019665.1, read on the forward strand.
TTGGCTCGTCCTAGGAAAGAATTACCCACCCACGATCAATTGTGGGTCCTCAAATTCGACAGATCTAAGTCTAAATTAGGGAGTGGAGCGAGAGTTGAACTAAAAAACTCAAAAGGGAAAACATACTTTGCTTCTTACAGGTTGTAGTTCGACTGTACCAACAATGTGGCAGAGTATGAGGCACTGGCTAGAGGATTGATGTTTGCACATCAGAAAAAAGGTTACAACTCTAACAGTCATGGGAGATTATGAGGTCATTGTCAAGCAAGTTCACAGTCAATACACATGCCATAACAAGAGGATGGTTGTGTACAGAAACTGAATATGGAATATGATAAAGGACTTTCATGCCTTTGGGATCAAATTAATTCCCAGAGAGGACAACCAGATTGCAAATGCACTTGTAGTGGTTCCCAGTACCTTGGAACCCATGCAAGATTCCAAGTTGAAGAGGTTTTCAATAGAGTTAGTCTTGATCCCAACCATTCCAGATAATGTTCAAAATTTTCAAGTCTTTGATGATGACCAACATATATTTTCCTTCTTGGCAAGTTCAAACATCTTTGAAGGGAAGATTATTGATAAATCATAAAGAGATTAGGGGGAGTGGGATCTAGAAACATGTCATGCAGAAGGGATAATGAATCTGAAAAGTAAACAACATTCCTAAGGGAATTATAGCATTGGAGAGGATCTTTGATTCTAATCCTCAAGCCCATGAAAAGCTTCCTATTGAAACTAATGGAGGGAAGTACAATTCAATTAATTTGGTGGTTTTAGGCCTTGAGAAAAATGTGTTCATTGGAAAAACTTGCCCCAAACACATTTGAGAGAAAATCCTAGGAGCATTAGAATTTGATATAACAACAATTGCTTGGGGATATGAAGACTTGAAAAATTTTGATACGTTAGTAATGACACATAATATCCCCTTGAAGCCTAAAGCAAAGCCTTTCCACCAAAAGCAATGCCTAGTAAATGCCCTGATCGAGCCCTTAATTTAGAAGGAAGTGCAAAAGTTGTTGTCTGCAAGGATAATATTTCTAGTGATACATTCAACTTGGGTCGCTAACTTGGTTTGAAAATAGTAAATGGTTCACAAAGGATGTCATTCCTGGATGGATATTCAGGATATAATAAGGTAATGGTCAACTACAAGGAAAGGATAAAGATCGCCTTCACTACCAAGTGGGGAAAATTTGCTTATCGTAGGATGCCATTTGGTGTTATCAATGTTGGAGCTACTTTTCAATAAGCGATGGATGTGGCATTCAAGGATTTGGTAGGTAAGTGTATTATTATATACGTAATTGATTTGACTAAATTTTCAAAGAATAGAGAAAACCATGCTGCAAACCTATCGAAGGACCTTCAAAAGTGCATAAGTTATGGAATCTCCCTTAATCCAAAAAAGTGTGTGTTTGAAGTTTTAAAAGGAAAAGTACTAGGCCACATAATATCAAAGAAGGGAATTTTAGTTGATCTAGACAGAGTGGAATCCATTCTGAAACTAACCATGCTTGGTAGCAAAAAAGAGATGAGATCCTTTTTTAGGAAGATAAACTTCGTGGAGAAATTCATAACTGGGTTTGCGGAGATCGTCAAACCCCTCAACAAAATAATGAAGAAGGATGCTAAGATTGAGTGGAGAAATGAGGCTAAATCTACATTCTCATAGATTAAATAGTCTATTTTTGAGGTATTGGTTTTAACTATCCCTAACTATCTAAAGCCCCTTTACATATATTCTTTTGCATCTAACCATTCTTGTGCTGCTATTTTGACACAACAAAAGGTGAAGGAGATGAAATGCCAATTGCTTTCATGATTTCTCCATTCAAGAATGGTGAAGTTAGATATCCACCACTGGAGAAATAGGCTTTTGCACTAATGTGAGCTATCAAGAAGTTCCAACACTATATCATCTGCAGTCAAATTATTTCCATAGTTCCTAACCCTGTTGTCAAGTCTCTTCTTATACAAAGTGAACTAGGGGGGAAGTGAACTAGGGGGGAGACGAGGAAAGTGTATGGAAATATTACAAGAATTTGACCAGGAAATCCATCTGATGAATTTAGTTCAAGGACAAGGCCTATCCAAGGCAATGGAAAATGTTGATGCTAAGATTACTTGTTAGCAGCATAGGATACAATCATTTACGAGTGATCCTTGGTACACTGATTTTATTTTTCTATTGCTATACAAAAAATGTCTAGATGGGATGAATGCCACTCAGAGGAGAGAACTAAGGCTGAAGAGTTCCCACTACATGCTCAAGGGGGGATCTTTATACCAAAGAAAATTTGAGGGTGTTTATCTGTGCTACCTTGATCAACAACAAGTGAAACAAGCCATAACAAAATTTCATGGTAGACATGGTATTGGACATGGTTCTGTCGATTCCATGGCTCACCAAATTTTGAGATTAGGTTACTATTAGCCCCATGTGTTCCGTGATGCTCACCAACATGTGAGGACATGTCATACATGTTAGACTTCTGCATCTAGGGAACATAACCCAACAATGCCTCTACAACCAGTATATAAGGTAAGACCATTTTCCCAATGGGAATTAGACTTTGTAGGTGTGATTAATGCCAATTCTTCTACAAGTCAAAAATTTATTTTGGCATAAACCGATTATTGCACACGCTGGATTGAAACTTAGCCTTGTAAGAACAACACAACCGAGGTTGTCATCAAGTTCCTTAACGAATGCATCATTACCAGGTTTGGAGTGCCGTTTGCCCTGATATGTGACAATGGCCCTGCTTTCTCTTTAACTGAATTTATTCAATGGGAATATGAGCATAAAATTGTGTTAAAGTATTCTTCTAATTACTACCCATAGGGGAACATAGTAGCTGAGTCTACAAATAAAAATTTGTTGGAAGTGATTAAGAAGTTGTTAGAAAGTAATCCTAGGGATTGGCATACTATACTCAGATTTTCCTTATGGGCAGATAGAACTCAAGTCAAGGCCACCGTAGGAAACTCGCCATTCAAGTTAGTCTATGGATAGGATCCGGTCTTTCCTATCCATTTACAGATACTTGTTCTTAGGTTTATGCAAGAATTCTACTCAAATGATGACAGGATAGAAGTTATGCCAACTAGTTTATTGAATATGGAAGAACAAAGAGATGTTGCTCTACAACAGTTTTCTAAACATCAAGTTGTTGTCAAACGTTGGTTTGACAAAAGAGCAAAAATCAAAGCTTTTAGGATATCAAACCTGGTACTATTATGGGATAAAGCAAGGGAAAAGAAAGGGGACCATCAAAAGTTTGACCAAATTTGGTTATTCCTTTCGATTGGGTACTTTAACAGGAGAGCCTACTCCATTGCCTGTCAATGGACAGTTTCTCAAACACTATTTTGGACCATGAGGATTTGATGTCTTGGTTGGTTGTACATATGTAATTAGCTGGCTTATTCATTTTTTTGTTTTGGTTTGTTATTTTTCTTGTTTATTTGTTTGTTTATTTTGTTTTGTTCTTGTGGCTTTTGTTTATATTCTTGTGTCTTGGGGTGACTTCTTTTTTTCTCTATTTCAAAATACGGAGTGGTTATTCCCTGTATATTGAAGGTACTAGGAGAGAAGTTGGTTTAGGTATTTTCAGGTGTGTCTGTGGAAATTTTTCATTTCAAGACCTGTGTCTTGTGTTCTTTTTATATGATGGCTTGAAAGGTTAAAAAAAATAGGTATATTGTAAGAGATCTCAAAAACCATGGTTGAATCTATCACAAAATAGATAATCTAACATTTGTTCTACATAAAATCCCATTTGTCTCTAGGTGACTATATTTTAGATTTGAGTGAAAAATCTAAATCGTGACACTGTCATGAAGTCCATTGTAGTTCTCAACCCCAGATTTTAGGTTGCTACATCTGAGTATTGAGAAAAGCTAATAAAGAATTCCTTGAAGAAAAGCTTATAAAATGAGAAGAAAAGAGAATAATTGAATAATGACAAACTCAATACAAGATGGGTAATTCAAGTATCTCTATCAGGGCTATGGACGCCTGATTGGTAGTAGAGAAATACGTTGAGAGAACTAGAGGTATCTCCATCGGGACTATGGATGCCTGTCTGGGAGCGAAGCAATACCCAGGATATCATTTCACAACATTCATAGAGATTCAACTTACATAGCTTGAATCTTGAATACAATTTTTAAGAGTAGAAAGAGCTTTTACCAAAATAGATGCACCATACAAGCACACACTCATATTCGAAGTGGTTAATGTTGATTTACATTTTGAGATTCCAACTCAACCTTGTTTTCCATAACTAATCATACTTGAAGTTTAAAATGTTCATGAACCAGAGGTTCTAGGTGACTAAATTCTTTAGTGTCTTGAAAATGGGTAAACCATTTTCCTAGCTGAGTTGCCATTTGTTATGCCTTGCATAACCACCCCACTTTAATTTTTGGTCAAAATGGGTCCCTCTTGTGTTTGTTTTTCTTTGGTGTTTTTGTTTGGATCTTAGGAGTTGTTATTTTTCCTCCTAAGTCCTTGTTCCTTTTGTCTAGCGGAAGCAAAACTAGAATAGAAACTAGACTCAAAACTTTGTGAAGGTTCCAAGTTCATATTCGGTTCTGGTCCCAACCCCGTTCTTGCCTTGTTGGTTTTCTTTGTCTATTTGGTTTTCCTTGCACTCTTTGGTTCATTTATCCCTTTAGTTTTCTTTTGTTCGCTTGTGGTTTCTTTTCCTCCTGGAAGAAGTGGAACCGAACTTGGAACTTTGCAAAAAGTTTCACATCTGATTTTGGTTCTGATCCTGCTCCTGTTGGTTTTCTGTGTTTTTGTCCCCATTTGTGTCTTGTTTGGGATGGGTTTCATTTCGGTCCTATTTCCTTTTGTTCTCCTTTTCTCATTTTTCTTATGTTAGTGTTTTTTCCTTTGGTGGGAGCGGAACCAGAATTAGAATAGAATCTGAATCTTTGCAAAAGGTTCTAGATCTGGTTTTGGTTCTGATTCAGCCCCCATTCCTTTGTTGTCATTTTCCTTGCCATGGGGCTAAAAATGGAACCAGAACATAATGTGGAGCTTACATAGAGTTCCTAATTCCTTTTCAACTCCGCTTCACTTATTCTTTACCTCTGACGTATGCAGATGTTGTGTACTCGTCCCTATTTTGATTTCGTGCCTGAACAACTGCATTAATTACATCCTCCTCACACACGTGAAATGGCTTTTAAATATTAATCAAGGTTAATTGGATCATTATCATTATTTCCTAAGTTGTTTTAGCGAACCAGAGCCAAGAAAGCGTGAAAGAGGAGCATGATTTGGTTAAGGGAAAGCATCTACAAGTGGTTAGGATTGATTTTCATCTTGTTTGGTAGGATTTTAAGGTTGGTGGGTTTTTCGTCCCTGTTCCATTTTGTTTGTTTTCCTATTTCCTATTTGTGGTGTTCATCATGCATTCACAAGACCTTTCTCATGAATCTTTGTGTGTTTGTGTTTGTGTTTCGCTTGATTTTTTTATTTTTGTTTTTTTCCTTACATTTCCCATTTTCTTTTTGTATTTTCCTATTTGTTTTTGTCAGTCTGTTGTCATTTTCCCATTTTGGTGGTATTCGTACTATCATGCCCTAGTTTATATTAGGGTTTCATATTTGAAGGATCTCATGTGCTTTAAAAGGTTGGATACCTATTTGATGAACCTTCTGATCTTATTCTCGTGTCGATTCAATGGCTTTCATGTCGAGTTTTTGATGCCCTAATTTCTTGAGTCAACGGGTTCTGCAAACTAGGGTTTGTGGGCTATCTCTTTATAATATTGTGCCCTAGGTGGCTCAATACCACCCCTATTTTGTTAATGATGAAGTCACACCTTTCTTCTAAGTCTCCTCGTGCTTTCTTGTGACCTTGTCCCAAGTCATTATAAGTGTTTTATGTGCATAATATTTTAGGTTTGATTTCAATCTCGCTTTCGATAAGGTTTTTTCTCCATTTTGCATCCTTTTCTTTTGGAAAAAGCATAACCAAAATGGAAAAATGGACTTGGAACTATTGAATGGTTTCGGGTCTAGTTTTCGTTCTAATCCCGGTTTCGATTCCAATACTGAACCCAACCCCAATCTTGCCTTTGTTACAAGCTTTCTAATTCCTAATCTCTTCCTGGTTCTGCCTCCGATAAGTTTCAAATTTCACTAAGTATGAGAGGCTACCTAGAGAAGGACAAAGAAATATTAAAGGTAATCTTCTAATGTTGATTTTCATGCTTTCTATTGGTCTCATCTAGGGTTGTTTTGCAGGAATAAGCAATGTTAGGAGTGTCTAGAGAAGTTTCACAAGTGGAGGGCCAAGCTACGAGGGTTCAAGGCAAGTGAAGCCTAAGAAGATAAAGGTGGAGCAGCTAGCCTATACTTTGAAATAAAAGCACAAGAGTGCTACTCTCACTACAAGCAAGTTAGACTCAGATTGGTTTGATATTACTGATACTAGTCCAGGTCTATTCAACTATGAGGAGTTTGGCAGACACTTTCTATGAAGATGTGATTGGGAGAAATGAGAGGATAGCCCAATCTGGGCTAGCACATGTGATTATCTTCCCACTATCAGTCCAATGTCTGGAGCTTATAATCACAACAACAAGGGCTTAACACCTTGCAACAAGGAAATGTGATAATTGATCTCTCCCCACAAATGATGAAGTTTATGTTAAATGTGCACCTACCCCTCAGAACCCTAAGCAACTAAATGGGGTAGAGTCATTGCTATTGTTCAACAAACATAAAGAAACCAATAGGGCTGACATGAATAAGAAGTGGTTAAAGGTTGAAAATAAGTCTCTGACTAAAGTTCCAAATCAACCTAAGAGGGGAGAATTCCAAAAGGATATTGGTGACTTGATCATGATGTTGTCCATGGTATTTGGGAAAAGATATTTTTCTTGCTTCAAGGTGAGGATGTTTCCTTTTATTGAGGCAATGATCTTATCAGATAGCCTACACAATCAAATGATCAAAGTGAATAAAACAAAGACCTTCTTCATGACTTCATATGTTGTATATGTTGGTGCAAGGATGGGTATATTTCCTAGATTGAATGCAGTAGGAATGTTAGGGGAAGCTCCTGGAAAAAAGAAGGCATGGGAGTATTATGATCAATTGACCTTGCAAACATCAGAGCTACATTATAGAAGGGTTAATGATACATTCCTTTATGTCATCATTAACCGGTTGACTGGTGATGCTGGATACAAGTTGAGTAGAGATGCCATGGATTTCATTGTTAATGGGGACATTGGTATATCCAATACCCCAAGTTCTCTTACTTTCAGTTGGCAGGATTTGATGGGCATCCTCATCTACTCCCAAGATGTTGCAACGATAGGATTTTCCATATGGATTTCATATATCAAGCCTTGGAAGTCAATGGAAAGTTCACAGGTAAACACAAAATAGGATGCCACAAGTTTCCCATGAAGTTGGGAGAATACAATTGTACTCATATTGTGGCTGAAAAAGTAGTATGTGATGAGCTGAGTCACTTAAGGTTGGAATTGTATACATCCCAGAAGCATTTTGATCTAGAACATAAGATGAATTGTTTGCTTCCTACCATTTTTGAGAAAGATTATAACCTGTTGGAGGATTTTTTGATATATTTGCAAGATGAGTATTATGTTAGAAAGAGAAGCTATGAAAGGATTCATATTCCCTTGATGATTGAGTTTGGAGTAAAAGAGGACATTCTTGATACACTATCTGATGATGGTGTGGTTTTGGATCCTGACTATGAGGTAGAAAATATGGGTACCAAGAACTTAGACCCCATTAATTGGGATGAGGAAGAATTTATTAATATTAGACATATTTCTAGAACAGTAATGGATAGAGGTATTCAATGGGTAGTGATAAGGATAAAGAATCTAGAGGCTCAAACTGTAAAGAAGAGGAAAGCACAATGTACCCAAGGATACAGGAGAACAAAGAGGAGAAAAACTCCTAAAGAGCAATTAGAATAGCTCCCTCCTAGCTTTGGAGGAGAGGCTAATCTAGAAATACTTTCCCTATATACTCATGAGCCATAAGGAGAAGAAACTACAACAGCTGCAAAAGAAACTTCATCTGAACCTTCTCTCCCAAGATAATCTATTGAGGAGACACTTGCAAGTAGTCTTCATAAGCAAGCAGAGACCCTTAAGGGGAAGTAAATGGAGGTTTAAATTCATGACATTGATACCAATTCAGAGGCCACACAGTCAGATGATGAGCCTACCAAAATTTTGTTGAGAACATTGGAAATGTTGAGGAAGAACATGTGTTGACTCTAGAGGACCAGTGGAAACTCTTTGAGGATGAAAAGAGAGAAGTAGATGCTAAAGAAAAAGCTAAGGCACTTGCAAAGCAAAAAAAGGCAGATGCTAAAGCATAAGCTAAGGCACTTGCAAAGAAAAAAGAGGCAGATGCTAGAGCACAAGCTGAGGCACTGGCAAAGCAAAAAGAAGTTGATGCCAAAGCAAAAACTGATGTATTGGAAAAACAACAAGAATTAGAGGCTAAGGTCAAAGCTAAAGAGCTTTCAAGGTAGCACAAGGAGAAGGAAGATCTCTTGCAACAACAAAAGGAAGAAGAGCTGAAACTCAAGGAGGAAAGAGATAAGTTAACTCTGTTGCAGAAAATCTATGAATTGGAAGAAGAAAAGGCTCAACAAAGTAGAGAGAGAGAAGCCATTGAAGCCAAGTTCAAGGCTATAGAGGAATCCCAAAGAAAGAAGGATAAATAGTATCTCTTGCTAAAGAAGTTGGAAGTAGAATAAAAATCCAAGCATGAGCAGGAAGTAGCTAAAATGTGGGAAAAGTTAAGCAATTGGAGAAACAAAGAGATGAC
>VDFB02019666.1:0-32262 GCA_007258455.2 Sequoia sempervirens
TACAACCATTGAATAAAATGAAATTTTTGACACAGAAAAGAACTGTCCACTAAATAACATTGTCCACCTTTCCAGTCTTTGAACCAAAGTAAGTTTCTACGAAAGTAACACACCACTCATAAAAAGACCCTTGAATTGATGAGGCAACTTCATACATTGAGAAAGAAATATACAAGAGTGACTTCAACAATCTGTCACTCTCAAGGTATGAGAACTATGATCGCTTAGAAATAATAAAAGCGTTGTTATTTGCAAATTCTTTTAACTTTTCTATTTCTCCAACATCAATCAGCCAGCAGAGTATCTTAACAGTCCCATCACTTGGAGCACAGCCTTGCTTCTGCATTTGATCCATCAAAAATAAGGTTTTTTCCAAGTCACGTCTTTTGCGGACACCACTAAATAATGTGTTGTATGTAACATCATTTGGAACCAAATTTTTTCCTCTCATTTCATCTAACATTGACAAAGCAATATCAAGTTTGTCTTCTTTGCATAATGTGTCAATTAGCATGGTATATGTTACAACATTTGGAGTAATGCCAATCATTTCCATGCTTTTAAAAAGCTTCAAAGCCTCGTCTATTTCACCAATTTTGCAATGACCATTAATTAGCATGTTATAAGTTACAACATTTCGAGTAATGCCAACCATTTCCATGCTTTTAAAAAGCTTTAAAGCTTCATTCATTTGACCAATTTTGCAATGACAGTTAATTAACATGTTATAAGTTACAACATCTGGAATAATACCAACCATTTCCATGCTTTTAAAAAGCTTTAAAGCCTCATCCATTTCACCAGTTTTGCAATGAAAGTTAATTAACATGCTATAAGTTACAACATCTGGAATAATACCAACTATTTCCATGCTTTTAAAAAGCTTTAAAGCCTCATCCATTTCACCAATTTTGCAATGACCATTAATCAAAGAGTTATAAGCCTTTACATTGGGAACCGTTCCTTCATCAAGTATCTTATTCATTAGTAGATGTGCGCTAGAAAGATCACCTGCTTGACACAGGCCGTCAATGATTGTGTTGCATGTCACTTCATCCGGTTTTAAACCCTTTATTCTCATTTTGTCTAACATTTGAAATGCCATGCTCATGAGTCCTGCCCTACAGAATGCACATATCATAATATTATATGTTACCACATTAGGAAGACATCCCCTCTCTTCCATTTGAGAAAAAAGTGTGAATCCCTCCCTTGCCCTGTTACTCTGACAGAAACCAGCAATCAGAGAGCTGTAAGTAAAGACATCTGGAAAGATGCCATCTTGTATCACTTGAGCTACCAATACTAAAGCTTCATCTACCCTACCTTTCTTGCAGAGAGCATCAATTAGGGTGTTGTAGGTGACAATATTAGGAAAGCAATGGCTATTCCTCATTTTGTGCAGGAGCTCATGTGCTTTCTCAATTTTACGCGATGTACACAGAGTCTTTATGAGGGTGTTGTAAGTGATGACATCTAGATGGATGCCCATCTCTTCCATTTCAGCAAGGAGAAAGTAAATTCTACGGAGATCGCCGTCATTCCCAAGACCGTCCAAAAGCACATTGAAGGTTACAACAGTGAGAGGGAGAACTTTAGTAACGGCTGAATGGAAGAGGTCCCACGCCTTGTTTGTGTTGCCCGATTTACAGAGGGCCTTAATGGATTTAGTGAATTGTACAACGTCAGGGTGTGGGGGGTTGTGGTTGTTTGCAGAGGTAGATAGAGGGCGTAGGAAGAATGAAGAGAAATAAAAAAAAGTGGGTAGTAGAGGTTACCTGTTTCAAGATTGGGAGTCGACATTTCATGGTGATGTTGGTAGCAGAGGGTGATCTACGCCCTCAAAATTCTTCTCAACAGAACTGAACCCTAATTTCTCTTTCCTTCACTTGCCCAGCATGAAAATAGCCCACAATTTCTAGATGCCAATGTTTTCTGGGTACTTATTGTATTGTTTCCATTGATATCAATGTTGTCAAGAGCGACTTTATTGATTAAAGTGTATTTGCATTTAACACCAGAATTAGGAGTAAGTAAACAATGTATAATGTATTTACAAATTAGATTATAAAATGAAAAGAGGTCAAAATGTTTGTTTAGCTTTGATTGTATAATGTATTTACAAATTAGATCATAAAATTTAGAATTGAATTTCTGTGATTATTTTTTTTTGGATCATTAAAAAGTGAACATGAGCTATTTAGTCTCATGTGACATAATTATATTTGTTATATTATAATTTTTATAGAATCTTAAAATCTTCACACATACAAATGATATTTATTTTGGGGTCAATATAATTTTTAGAAATGACTTTGGGGATTTATTGTAAAAAGAGTGAAGTTTGAAATGTCACTAATGCATAATGCCTAGTTAATGTAATGTCAATGCAAATGCTAAAATATTAATGTAAGTAAATACCTAAGATCTAATTAAATGAAAAATAATACTATGTGTGTGTGTGTGTGTGTGAGAGAGAGAGAGAGAGAGAGAAATAAAAATAGGGCAAGATGTTCACTTAGCTTTGTTTGTCTAATATATTTACAATTAGATTTTAGAATTTAGAATTAGTTTTCTATTATAAATTATGTGATTAACCTCTCTTTTTTTCATCTTTATTAGGTCTAATGTGACAGTTTTATTTGTCCCATTGCAATTTTGTCTTTAGATATTGTAAAAATCTAAGACCTTCACACATGCAAATGATACCTATTTTGGGACCAATGCAACTTTTATAAGTGCCTCTTGAGATTTTTTATAAAAGAAGGGAATCATGAATTCCCTTGGCTCTGATTCAAACTCCTAATGTTAATTGGCAATATTGAAAGACAAAAGACACAATAATGTATAATGCCTAATGTAGTTTCTACTATGATAGAGACCAAAATTGTAAATGTTAAATTCTTTTTATTGTGGTAATTCCTTACATTGCAAGTTTTACTCTATGTTACATACTTGTTTTAAGTGCCAATACTCTTAACATGTTTTAATTTATATTTAACCAAATCTTTAGCTTTCTACCCATTGTCAAGATGCCAAGTAACCCCAACTTGCTTAGTTTTTGTTTGTGTACGTTTCATAGATTTCTTCAAATTTTATGTTAATATAAGTGCTAAGGCAATTATGAATGGATATATCTACATGCCAAATATGTTATTTTAGGAAATCTTTTATAATTTCTTGTCTACATTTGTAATATTATTTTTGGAAATTCTCCCTCCCATGAGTTTACTAAAACCTCCTATTTTCCAATTCTTACAACTTTCATTCATATCCTATGTTACTTCTTTATTGTCGCCGCAATTACTTCTCATGAACTTGTAAACTCTCACCCATTTACCAAACAACAATTGGCATCATTAGCAAGTTTCATAACCCTTAGTTCTTGAATTCACCATTGCATCCTTATAGTGGCAAAAAGGTTATAGGAAATTCCAACAATATTTTGTTTATCTTCACTTTCTACACATAAGATCACACACCTAATCTTTGAAGATTGCATGTATGCTTGAAATACACCAAAGAAGAATGTAATTGAGAAAATTTTCCAAGTAACTCTTACAATTTTTCTTTCCAAAGTTACAATTTTGGTTTCATTTTCTCTCTACAAGTACTTCAAATTCTAGATCTATAAACACAATGACAATTTATAAGCCAACATGCATGACCTTCAAAGATTTTAAGTCTCTTTGAGAAAGGCTTTCCACTACATTGGTATGGTTGCTAATGCAATCATATAGTCTCTACCATGACATAGGTTGCCACCACAAAATCCAAATTTTTGGTCCACAAATTAGAACAAATCCTTGTCACAATATTAAAAGAAATAACTTACTCACACCCAATCTACAAAGAGGTTTAGGTTTAATTGTCCCTTAAGGATTGGAACGTCACACTTGATATTGGACTAATATATGTCTATAGCTTGAATTGATCTACCCATGGGATCTTAAGCACTAGTTGATGCCTTTGTGCCTCTACTTCATCCATTTGGACAACTAAAATTTAATTAACTATGATTTTTGGTTGTCACTCGCCAACTACATGCTTTTCAAAGAAGTTGGTTTCTATTTTTATGCCTTTTACTCTCAAAATTTTTAATTCATTATAGATTTAGATTTATATTCCTCACTTTTGTAATTGGTAAGGCCATTGTAGTTTGACAACTACTCATCATTTAATTTGTATTTATCCAAGCTTGTGTCCAATGCCAATATGCAATAATATTATAGTTTCGCAATTACTCATTATTGTTGTATTAGTATGGAATAAATTGGTGGTCAGGAGTTTTCCTTCTTCCCCACATCATATTATTTTTTGTAGACCCAATTTATTATACCAAAATTTACATTATCTAATTGTTGTTTCATATTAATTAGTTTTACTTGCACAATGTTTATGTTGTTGTTGCACAATGCATTTGGAATGGTGCACAAAATACTAACTATTATTTGAATTAATGCATTTTTTCTTCATTCTTGAGTGCTATGTGTGACCATCTAATTGGATACACATAACTACTAACAATTTGCACATTGTATTTAAAATACTTTGATAGTCGATATTTGTTAGCTTGGATATTATCAATCATAAGGTCACATTCCACATGATTTTCTTTGTTCACTTGCTACAAAGACCATGCATGTAGTGAATAGTGTTTCATATTTTTTTAGAACTCCCTTTGTTTCTTTTTTAGGGGATGCGAGATTATCTTTGGTGAAGTGTTTGCATCATTGTGTATCAAGTTGTGGTCTCTCTTATGAAAATCCTTAGTAGGGATCCTTTGTGAGTGTTGTTTTCTCATGTGGTTCCCTTCATCCAATATAGCATATCCCCATTTTATGTCCACCAATTTTTCCCTTAATATTATATGTTGTTCATAATAAGTGACAAGAAACCCATTACTAGATTCAAAAGATCACTTAATTAGAAATTTTTTCTTGTTTACAACTTGAACAATCTAGACTTCCTCCTCATCATTATATATCAATACTCCATCTTAATCCTCTAATTTTGTCCCCTTAGACTTGTTTGATTCTATAGAAGATGCTAAAATAGAAACATAAAATAATGCAACATTGAATGGTGGGTACAATTTCAAACTTTCCCTTTACATCGGATAAAAGAGTTATCAGAAATATAATTAAATTAGCATTCATTCATTATTGATCACATTTTCTAAGTCTTTGAAATGGATGAAGGGGAAGATCTAACCTTGAAAATCATTCCACATTTCTATTGAAATATCGACAACATCAATCTTAGTTCCAATTTGTCACTAAGTTTTGTGGGTGAGATCTTTGTAAATAGTGCTCAAAACCTTTGACTAAGGATATTCAATCTCAAGTGGAACCACCTCTGCTTCTTCTATTGAAACCTCTCACCAAACTCTAAAAAATGTAAGTATTTTATTTTTAAATGCTTACGTCATTTCAATTTAACATCTCTACTTATGTTTTGCAAATGCTTAAAGTTTAGAGGAATCGACATTTAGATTAAGTCATGCTTTGTGTCTCTATATACATCCACTATATATAAAGAGTTCAAATGGCTAGTTGTATTTTGGACCCTTTACATATGTTTCAACCAATTAATTTTAAATCTAGATTGAAATCTAACATTTAGTTTTTTATTTGGATATTTAGGATCTACAATGGTTCAACCATTTTAATTATTAAATAGTAGAAGAGCTCAATGTAACTTGGAAATTATATGTTCCAAGGTGTAAGCACAAATAATGATCCACTCTTTTAGCACTTTTTGTTCAATATCTTTATGCTCATATGATTTTATTCATTTATATTCATTATCATTGTGCTAATAATCTCATTTGCTACTTGGATTGTCTTTGTTCTTATCATCTCATGCTCATAATTTGAAAACTTGTAGGAAATCATGCTAGCCAAAGAATATGCTTGTAAACTACTAATCTTGTGGTTTAGTAGGATGTTTGAAGAATATTTTTATATAGACCATTTTTATTTTTGTGTGCTTTAGCTTCTTTTCTTGCTTGATCACATTTAATTTTGAGGATTAAAATTAATCACACATTTTGACTTGGACTAAAACTTTATGTTTTTTTCTTAATTTCAAAGTTCCACTTGCATATACTCTCCTTTCACACTTAGGTTGATCTTGAAAATAAAAAATAAGTGTTAACTTCTTTCTTCGTCACCCTAGGGGATAACCCCAACCCTAGCATTACAATTGGGTATATGTTAGGAAAATGGTGTTGTACACCTTGCAAGAAAAATTATTTTAGTTATATAAAATAAATATTTATTTGTGGTATATCTTTAAATATGCAACTCAACCAACTAGCCAACAACCCAACCCTAGCCACATTAAATATTTATTTTCCACTTATGAAGTTGTATGTGGCATTAGTTAGATATTTTATTTGTGGGTTGCACACATTGGAAAATATTTAATATTGAAAAAAATTATACCAAAAAGTAAATGTTGGAGTTAGTTGGTTGAATTGGTTTGGTTGTCTTTTGTATTGAGCTCTCTTGTTGAGTGCATATGTGAATCATGGCATGGGATGTGTGGCTACATGTTTAGACACATGGAGGATGCATTGGATGAGCTTAATTTTTCATAAGTATTCATGGAGACTATGTAAGTATATTGTAATGCTTCATTGTTGAATAATACATTAAGTGTGGATGGTTTTGAAGGTTATATTTTCCCTCTTAAGGGTTTTCCCAAGGTATATCTTGTGTAATATTCTGGTATGTTGTTGATTGTTGTATCATGGTTATTTTATAATATTTTACACTTGTTTTTTTCTCTCATAATATTATGTAGGAAATGGTTTGATCGACATGTTTATTTCCTAACATTATAAATAGTTGGGCTGAATAAAAAGACACACTCATTAGAAAATAAAAAATTTCATTTTGGCTAAGCACCCAAGGACTTTATGCCTTGGGATTGTAATGGAAGAGAGATGGTTTCCCTCTTACACCAAGCCTTAGACACATCATTTCTCCATTTCTTAAATTAGTCCCCATGTACCCTTGTGGTATATTAGAGATTCCCTTATAAATCCTTTCTTCAGCCTAGCTTAAGACCTTCAACCATGCTTGAGTATGATGCACCAAATGCACATTACCTAAATAATTTACTCACCATGTACCCATTGAAACAAATGTATAGGCTACATATACTCTCTTGCTGCTTCTTTTTGAAAATCCTAGGTGACAAAAAATAGTTAGTGCCCCATCATATGCCCCTATACATTATTCCAAGACAAGGTATATTGGTGGACTCATGCCCATGCACACACCCTTGGATAATATATAGGCTCATTATTATGTCTTCTATTTCTTACTACTATGTTATGTGCATGCTTATTTGTAACCTTTAAAATTAAGCCAACCTTTTTGCAAAAATACTACCATTTCCTTAAGAAAACACACATTCAAATGGTATTCTTAAGAATAATTCAAAGTCCAACTTAGGTCCATCCCATAAATATTTAACCTAATTTACTCCATTCTTCCATCCATACTCATAGCCTTACTTTTCCATTCAAAGCAAATTCAACCTCCCCTAACCTTAATTCATACCCATCACCAAACAAAATTTGATGCCCAAACATTAATACTTGATCCAAACCTTATACCTCATCCAAATTAGAATTTAGCCCCCCATTAAAACTAAACCTTATTGTTTATCCAAATCAAACCTGAATCCCCGTAGACATTCATCCATTCTTTAAATGTCACATTAATCCACACCCTTTGAAACTTTAATTCATAAAACCAACTCCAATCATTAGGTCCTCAGGACATTAGGTCATATCCACTCTCCAATTCAACTCCCAAAAATTTGGTTCATCCTCAACACACCTAGTCCAACCTAATCCCAAAAATACAAGACCACATCCATTATCCAAATTAATCCACATCCTACATCCTTGATCATCCAATCTCATCCAAACGTATGAGCCTTAGTACATCCTTGGACATCAAAAAATTCCATCTTATCCATCCCATAGCAACCATCATAATACAAACCCCATTACCTTGAGGGCCATTCTTGGACACCTTAAAAGTCACTTTGGATTAGGAACCTTAACTATCCTTAGGGACTAAATCCAATTGATCATCATAACCTCATAATTATCTATGAATTCCAAAAATCCAATCAATACAAAAAACATATTTAAGATCTAAAGCTTGCATCATTTAATAATGAAAAGTTTAGCAATCCACCCAAACCAATCCTTTATCCATACATCCAAATTATTCATCCATCTCTTGAAGTTCTTAAATACTACTTAGGATCTCTAAGGTTATAAATAGTCCCCTCAAACTACCCATCAAAATCATCCCCCAAAATTATCCAAAATCTACCTAAGGTACCAACCCCTTTCATCACCCTTTAGGATCCATTACTCCTTTAATCACAAACAATCCAAATATACTTAATCCCAATCACTATCAAATCACCTTGATTCAAACAAACCTTAATCCCACAAGATCAATAATCTAAAAAAATCCTTGGAAGAATAAAATCTCAATATTATCATAATCAATAAGATAATCCTTCACATTAGTTATCATCCAATCCAAAATCAATTTGAATCCTAGGGTCATCCTAAATCCAAATAATCTAAAATCTAAATCATACAAACTCAATCATCAATCAAAATATTGAACTGGCATGAAGATGATGTATCCATTTTACTCCTATGATTCCTAGCATTATAACCAATCTCAAAATACCTTTGACAATAATGATGATGAGGATAGCCTTGTGAACAACCAAAATATGCTTACGACTAGGATGATAGTCTTGTCAACCAACCTAAATATGATCCCTGTGATGATGGTAGTATTGACCAAGACACCATTGATAAGAGCCCTATGGGCAATCTTACCTTAGTTTCTTCATATCCAACCATGGATAACCAAGATCCCTTCAATTGAGGCCATGCTAGTACTAGCTATCTCATTGTTTAGCTAGGGAAACATCATTCTAAAGAAATTTCCCTCATCACCCAAATCCATATCATCTGAATCATCCCAATAATTTTCATCCAAATCCTTTAAAACCTCCAAATCATTTCAATATTTCAATTCATTTTTATCCATCGCAACATCTACATCATCCAAATCCTCCAACCAATCAATATCCAAAATCTACCTATCCCTAGGAACTTGATCAATCTAGTCTATTTGCTAAAGATTTTTTCTAAGCATTAATTGCATAGGATAAACAACATTTGAAGTAAAAAATCCAATAAATTTATGTCCATAAGATCTATCAATGAATATCCTACCACCATGCCTATACTAGATCAAACACTAGCATGTACTTCATCACCAATCCAAAATTGATTATAGCCAACCAAAATCCTAATTCCATTTATGAATCCCCCATCCTTACCCAAAATTGCATCCTATTGTCTAAACCATTAGATCTATGTCAATAGTAAATTCTAAAGCATGATGAAACAACATCATTCCAAATCAAGATCAAGTTACCCAAGCACTCCTAAATATGGTCATGAAATGTAAAATTATCCAAATTTAACCTACATCCAAACTAATCTAATCTTTGATCATGATCCTACCTATGACCAAGAAACCGAAAATAATCCTCTCAACCACCTATATCCCATCCATGACTATGAAATCAAATTTTCTCCCTTCCATACTCCAACAAAATTTATTTCCCAACATGAGACACTTCATGAGATTTATCCTTCTCAATGGTATGAACAAGGGTTTCTTTTTCCTTCTTGGCCTGAAGGTAACACTCATTCCAATCACTAACTTTCTTACAGTTATCCTGAGACGCACCATCTTGGCACAATAATTTCCAAATATTAGACTCGTTGGAAGGGAAAACATAGAAAGCACATAGATTCCAGAGTTGAACCTGGTAGCTTTGGTACCACGTGTAACCTGCCCATTATTTTACATAGTAACTAACCCTTGTTTTAGCCTGAAGTAAATAATTTTAAGCATCTATCCATTATGAGCAATAAAAAATTTCCTATCATTTATAAAGATAGCATGCACATTTGAAATAAACATCTTCCAAACTTTCCCCATTGCATTATATCAAAGTATTAAAACTTTCCATTATATTGATTTCATAGTAAATAATTCATGATAAAATTTCTCTTTTACAATATTTCCATAGACATGGATACAAAAATACAAACAAGGCTCCATTGAGCTTATTGGAAATAGATGTATGAATGGTCTAGGTATCCTCCATGAAATATTGGTTGTCAACTGATGAGGAGAAGCATCACTCAAGTGCTTTTCTGCCAACCTTGGACTAACTAGGGTCCCCCGCACATCTACCAAACTGATATATGGCCCTACCCTTCGATGAAGAGATTGGTTTGGTAATCTCATAATAACATTGAACTTCCCTAAGCTTGGTGGCATGTCCCAAACATTTCTAGATCTGTCATACAATGGCTACAACCTACTCATATGGCATTCCCTATCTAGTACATAAATTTGGATCACAGTGAACTCATAGTGTAAGTAGTGGCAACTTACACTACTTTGGATAAAGTATTCATCACCTAAAATTATGGAGTGGACGTCACACACTCACCCACCTTCCTAGCTCGATTTGTCTTGACCATTCCTAACCTATGCATAGGCTATCCCCTTATTCCGTGGAGTAACCTTAACCCCATGAATAACCTATAACCTCTATGTTATGTAGAACACATCTACTAAGTAAATCATAGTAACTCTAAGACTCAACTAGGTTAAACATTATCTATATAAGCTCTATCCATAATATAGTATTTAATCCCACTATATCCACCCATTCCTTAATATGGAATATATACAAACACTTCAAGCAACATAGATCCTTATACTAAGTACATCAACCAATCTTTCAATTTCACATAAGAATAAAATAACCTTTCCCTAATAAGCAATTGAACTAATTTCCCAAACAAGAAAAACAATGTCACACAATCTTTTCAAATACATAAAAAGTATAAAAGAGTAGAAATCAACATGTTTGTTTATGCAATGCTTCCAATTGATCAAATTGGTTTCCCAACACAACCTTCCCAAATCAGTAAGCAATTCCCAATCATCCTTCTCCCTCTTCTCCAAAATATCACTCTCAAAATCCTCTCACAACTCTCAAAAACTCTCAACTCAGAAAATCAAAAAATAATAACTCAGAAAATCACAACAAGAATGCAGATATGTGCCCCTATTGAGGTAGAAAGCAACACTATTTCTACAAAAAGGTGATCAACTACAAGCTAGAAATAGGGTATCAAAGATGACACTTCTCAATTCAAAAGGTTTGACTTAGCAAGAATAAGAATAGGTGGTAGCTAAGATTGTTGCACAATAAACACATGCACAACCAAAGTGAATGAGTCGCTAATTCAAGTGGATAGCAAGAATGATAAACAAAAATGCAAGGTTATTGTCTTCTACAGGTCAACTTACTTTGACATGCTTCACATTTGAGTCTTTGACCATTTCACATATTTTAAATTTCTTCATAATCTAGAATTCATATTGTAGTTTAGACTTCCATTTGGTTTATGTACTACTCACAAGTTGGTGCCACATTATGCATTTCATGCCCTATTCTATTGGTCACTGTTTGCTAATGACTAAGTCAAAGCTTCATATGATGGAGTATTCATTTTCCTTTGTTTTACTTAGTCTTTTGCAGACTATATTACATGTTGGTTTAGCATTGATACTATGTGCTACACATAGCATTGTCAATATTTCACTTAGCTCAACATTAAATACTTTAAGCATCACTTATGTTTATGTGTTGCTTTAAGCGCTATTCTCTTTATCTAAATCTTGCATGCAATACTTAGCATATGCTATGTTTAATATGTTATGTGCTTGATAAACAATTTAGCGCTATAGAAATCATTATCATATATATTTAATATATATAACATATATATATACATAATGTATTATGTATACATGTATACATGTATATATGTATATATATATCTCAACTTACAAGTTTATAGAATTGTATTATTTGATATACAGATACACATATGTATTCTTATATTTCATATATTAATGCATGCATATATAAATATACTAGTATGGACATTTCTATTATGTCAATACATACATGTATGTTACTACATATATGTATATACTCTTATACTATATATATATATATATATACATATTATGCCTTGACATTTTAAACACATATTTACATAGTCACATCGACTGACATATATGCATGGAATGTATATATATATATGTCACCTTTTCCATTCAATATTCTCATACATATGAGTAATATGTCCATGAGCATGTGTAGATATGTCTATCTACATATACTTATATGTGTATTTACTCATGTGTATGAGTTTATCGTTGACACATACATATATACATATATATACAATTAATGTATATATCCCATCGATTAAATAGAAACACATAAAGAAGAACTCACACATCACAAAGAAACTCAACACTGGAAACCCCTAAGCAAGCAAGACTAAAGGTAACTTACTATTCCCAAACTATTATCCTAACTCAACCAATCTAAAAGTGTGTGTGTGAAAGCTCAATTTAGGTCTTTATCAAAGGTTACCAGACCAAGTTCTTCTCCCTAAGTGATACTTCCCCTCTCATTAGGAGCCTTGATTGAATTCTTGCATCCAACTTAGTACATTGCAATAGTAGTCAGCCGAAAACAATTCATTCATTTTGTGTCATATATTTCACAATCAAAATCATTTCATAACATCAAATTAAATCAACCTTTATTCATCGTATCTCCAAAAACACATAAAGCATAAATAAACTCATCTAAATAATTTTCACCCAACTAGGTAAAAGTAAATAAGTAGTAACACAACGGGGTGTAACATATCCCCCCTTATGAATCATCATCCCTGATGATTTTAAGTAGCAGAAATAGATATAAACTATAAGCATAAGCATATCATAATTGTTTTTCAAGAACACTCAAAAGCATTTAAGACACGATGAAATTTCTGCTTAATTTCAGCATAGTCTTCCCAAGTGGCAAAATCTACTACATACTGGTCCCACTAGACTTTGCATTTTAGAACCTCTCTGTTACACAAGCGATGCTTACATGTTTTGAGCACTTTGAGAGGCTCAATTGTTACCACCCCTAGGTCCCGTTACTATAAAGAATTCCAATCAATAACATGGTTATCACCTAGTATATACCTTTTAATGTATGATACATGAAATACATTGTGCATCCTAGCAAGAGCTAGTGGCAATGCAATTCGATAAGCAACTGGGTTTATTTCCTCAAGAACCTCGAAAGGACCTGCATAACACAGAGCTAGTTTGGATGAATTTTCAAACTTGATGGAACTCTTATGAAGTTTAACCCTCAACAACACATTTTCCCCTACTATAAAATTTATGGGTACCCGCTTAGAATCTGCATAGCTTTTCTTCCTATCATTGGATTCTGCTAGCCTTTGCTTAATAATTCCTATTTTCTCCTCCATTTTTGATAACATCTCTGGCCCAAGACTTATCTTATCCTCTAGCTTATCCTAGCTTATAGGAGTTCAATTTTTTTTTCCATACAATACTTTGAATGGAGCCATCTTGATTGTGGAATGATAAGAATTGTTGTATGCAAACTCAACCAATGACAGGAAATCTTCCCACTTGTATTTAAGATCCATGCAATAAATCCTCAGTAGATCTTCAAGCACTTGGTTCACTCTTTTCGTTCGTCCATTTTTTTTGGGATGATAAGTTGAACTTATGTTCAACTTAGTTCCAAGTGAGGAGACCAAGGTTTTCCAAAATCTAGAGGTCACACAAGCGTCCCTATTAGAAATGATTTTCTTAGGAATCTCATGCAACCTAAAAACCTCTTGAATAAATTTTAGATTTGTGACAAGAGCTCCATTGGTTAAATTCCTCGGAATAAAATATGCCACCTTAATTAACTTATCCACCACCACTAGAATGGCATTGTGCTTATTCCTTGACATAGGTATACCTTGCACAAAATCAATGCTAATGACTTTCCACTTACTTTTGGGTGCATCATGTGGATACAAAAGACCTGCGGGGTGATGATGTTCTACTTTTACTCTTTGAAATTCTAAGCATCTTGCAACAAATCTTGCAACATCTCCCTTCACACCCTTCCAAAAATATAACAGCTTCACATCCACCGACATCTTTGTCACACCAAGATGTCCAGAGTATGGTGCATTGTGAAGTTCTTTCCACACCAGGTTCCTTAACTCCTCTAAATTAGGTACATAGACTCTCCCTTTAAACCTTAGTAATCTATTTGGTTCAAAGTGAAAACCTTCGTACCTTGCATCTTGTAGATTATTCATGAGTGCTTTCTTACTTGCTCGTAGAATTTTTCACCCATGGATTCTTGCAATACCTATCCCTTAAAGTCGGTTTGAATTGCTACCATTGAGGCGATATGCCTTGGATGACTTACGGTATTGACTACTCGATTCTCTTTTCCCTTGATGTAGTTGATGAAGTCATAATCAAATACCAGCTCCAACCACTTCCTTTGTTGTGCATTTAGATTGGGTTGGGTGAATAAATACTTCAGACTGTGGTGATCAGTCTTCAATTTAAAAGGCTTTCCCATTAGATAGTGTCTCCACATCTGCAATCCATGAACAACTATCACTAACTCCAAACCATGTGATGCAAAAAAAAAATCGTAGGGCTTCAACTTCCTAGATTCATAAGCTATGAATTTACCTTCTTGCATAAAAAATATCTCTAACCCTTCACCCGATGCATCTATTATGATAGTAAATTTTCCTTCTAGATCAGGTACCTTCAATATTGGTGTGGTAGTTAACTTCTCCTTGAGTAGGTTAAATTTTTCTTGACACTTTTCCAACCACTCAAACTTCTTACCCTTCCTGTGTAATAAAGTAATAGGAAAATCTATCCTAGAAAATTTTGCAAAAAACTTCCTATAGTAACCAGCCAAACCCATAAAACTTCTAACCTTTGGTACACTTTTGGGCACTGGCCACTCAAGCACCGCCTTAAACTTAGTTGGATCAACTGCAATCCCTTTATCGAAAATTACACGACTCAGGTACTATACTTCCTTCTGAAAGAATGTACACTTAGATATTTTTCCATATAGCTTGTGATCTCTTAACTGTTGGAGAACTATCTCTAAATGTTTACAATGCTCCTCTTCATTCTTGGAATAGATTAAGATATCATCAAGGAATACTAATACAAACCTATCCAAGAATTCTCTAAATACATTGTTCACCAGATTCATGAATGTTGCAGGTGCATTCGTAAGTCCAACTTGAGTACAATTGTAAACTCATAATGATCGTATCTAGTCCTGAAAGCAGTTTTGAAACTGTCTTCATCTTTGATCCTTAGTTGGTGATAACCAGATCACAGATCAATCTTTGAAAAAATTGCCACTCCTTTATATGATCAAAAATATCATCAATACATGGCAATCGGTACTTATTCTTTATCATAGCTTTGTTAAGCATCTGATAATCTATACATAAGCACAACGTACCATCCTTCTCCTTCATGAAGATCACTAGCACTCCCCAAGGTGAAACACTAGGTCTTATCAATCCCTTGGGAAACAACTCTTCCAACTATGCCTTAAGCTCTGTTAATTCCATTGTAGTCATCCTGTAAGGTACTTTGGATACAGGTTTTGAACCTAGTACTTGGTCAATGGAGAAATCAAATACTCTCTTGGGAAGAGTCCAGGTAGTTCTTATGGAAAGACATCCACAATTTTTTGTAAGATGGGATACTTCTCCATATCTGTTTCTCCAGTTTCCACCACTTCTCCTTCTTCAACCTTTTGAGAAACTTGTGGTTCATGATACATGACATCATCTTTAGGAGTGACTTCCTTGAATTCTTCTAGTTTATCTATTTTAACTGCAAATAGTTGGCAACCTTTCTTTTTCACCCTATACACTTACACAACTGAAATCTATCACAGTTTCACTTCTCTAGGTTTTCCTTGCAAAGACATTGTATTACTTAGATCATCTAGGAATTCTTTGGTTTTAGCATGGAAATCCACTTTATCTCTATGCTTCCATAGCCAATTCATTCCTAAAATGACATCATAAGAACCTAAGGATGCTACATACAAGTTTACTTCCATTGAGAAACTTGGAAGTTCAACCCTTGCCTCAAATAAACATTGGTTCACTGTTGCTCTTGCCTGATTTGCATATTCTACAACCCAATATTTTTCCATAAAACCATCCTTCCTAGAAATTTGTTTATCTAATCTAGGTGAAACAAAGTTTTTTGTGGCTCCGGTATCAATAAGCATAGAAATAGGTAAACTAAACAAAGTACCTAGAGTTTCCACCAGGGTGATCTGGTATTCAGCTTGCCAATTTTCCATTGTTGCTTAGATTCATTGCTGAAATGTAGCCCATTGAGGAGGAAGTGAATTACCATGTGGTTGCGAACTTGATGGTTTTTTGGGACATTGATTAGAAAAATGATCCCCACCACATGTAAAGCATCCTCTTACTGGTCCTCTCCTTTTTGCTGGCCTTTCTGATTTACCACCATTCCCTCCAACTTTGTTATAGTTACCATTGTTGAAATTGTTGAAGTTGTGTCCCCAAAAATCCTTCCTTGGCTCATTCCAATTATTGTAGGGTCTCTTGTCCCTTTTCCTTTGAAATTCTTGCCCCTCATTAAACTTCTTTGGAGCTTGATTAAATTGAGGCCCTCCAAACTTCGTTCAATCCGTCTCTCGGTAGTTTGAGATGGCTTTGAGCTTTTTATCTTGCTTGATTTCCTTCTCATATACTACGTCCATAGTGGTTGGACCATGTACATCCACTTCTCCACCTATTTGTCCATGTAGACCCATAATGAACTTCTTGATACGAAATCACTCATATTTTTGGTACATTAGTACATACCTCAAGAGACGAGTGAACTTCTCCCAATATTCATTCACTAACATATCTCCTTGCTTAAGATTCTAAAAATCAATGATATTTTGATCAAAAAAGAGTTAGGGTAATGATCTCTTTCGAAAAATCTCAACAAACTCATTCTAGGTCAGCTTTAAGGAACTGATTCCAAGTTCCATATTATTCATCCACCAGTTAGAGGCTTCTCTTGCTAACTGGAAAGCACCCCACACAACTTTAGCAACCTCTAATTAGTTCCTTATTTCAAAGTACTTCTCCATTTGAATTAACCAAGCCTCAGCTTCTTCTCCATTAGTGCTTCCTTCAAATTTAGGATGAGTAATCTTTCTCATATCCCTAGATAACTCAGTTGCCAAACTCTTTCTCTTGGTTCCCTCAGAATATGATTGTCCTATCACTTTCTTGATCACTAGATTTAGTGTGGTTTCTGGAATCCTCCCCTTCTTCCTCATTGTTGGGAACTTCTTCATCTCCTTCATTGTGTGGGACTTCTTCTTCCTCTCTTTCTTTTCCCTTCACTTCTTGTTCAAGGTTTCCTATCCTTGCATTAGTTTCATCCATGATTGCTAGAAGACAGTCCAACTTAGCTTTGCCATTATCCAGACCTTGTCCAACTTCTTGACTCTGTCCAGGATTAGTTCTTGTCCTAACCATTGTCTTAAGTAAAGTTATACCTGGATGTTCATCTTTAATTAGATCCTATCATGGTTTAATAAATGCATAGAAAACATTTCAAAAGAGCATATAATCACATACAAAATTTTATTGAGGTTCTCATACACAAGTTTGATAAAAAAGCACAATCTTTCATTTATTCATTAGGATTTCAATATCCTTCCTTTTACATAAAATGACTATTTAAATATTCAAGAGGAGAGTATCCATCGGATTCACTCTCAAATACATAACTATGTGGGATGTAACCCTTTGATTTTTTCTCATCTCTATCCCATAAAGGATAGTAACCCTCAAACTTATCTTCCGATACATAGTTTCAAGGAACGTATCCCTCAGATTCACTACTAGAGGCTAAAACAATAGCTTCAGCCATAGGTACTACACGATGGTTCCTAAATATCAACATTGGACTAGTACTACATTCTAAGGGAATATCCCTAGAAAGTGATAATGAGTCTAACTTGGCTAGAGAAATAAATGGTAAGTTGTTGAAAGTGGCTTTATCTCTCATCCTTATTCTCTCTTGACCAATACATGATAGAGTGTGATTGATTGTCTCGGTATCACTTAGCTAGATGGAATTGCTATAGTTGGTTCATGTATACACCTAAAAATGGTCTGGAGAATATAATTAATTAGATATTGTTTATTTGATTAATTACCCTAAATTCCTCTACTATTAAATAAATATAAATATTTATTTATATAGTTCATCATTATTTTCTTCAATCTTTTATTCTATTATTTTCGTCTTAATTAAATAAACAAATTTCATTTTGTTTTATTTAATTATCATAATTAAATTCATCTACTATTATATAAATAGAAATATTTATTTATAGTTCACATTCTAATTTCTTCCTATTTCTTCAATTTTAATTAAATATACTACTTCAATAGTTGGTATTATTTAATTATTACATCATTCCAATCTTAATTAAATAAACGAAGTTTTATTACTTTATTTGTTTAATTATCATATTCCTTCTATTTTAATTTAATAAACAACTTCTATAGTTTGTTT
Source organism: Sequoia sempervirens (assembly GCA_007258455.2). Classification (NCBI taxonomy): domain Eukaryota; kingdom Viridiplantae; phylum Streptophyta; class Pinopsida; order Cupressales; family Cupressaceae; genus Sequoia; species Sequoia sempervirens. Next base: position 18,657 of record VDFB02019666.1, read on the forward strand.
TATTAAATTATTTATTCCCCCTTTTGCTAATTTAAATAAATCAAAATATTTAAATAAAAGCATAAATTAAATTCCTCTATTCACTCACCTACGAAATTTGATTTTCCAAAATTCAATTTATTTCAACTGGCATTCATGGGAATGCTAGGGAGACAAATTGGAGACAATTTTGAATCAATCTCTCAAATATTCTTCCTCTGATCTTTCCTATCATCTTGCCTGATGTTTTCATGGGGAGGAACCATTCCCTTCATCAACTCCAGCTTCTCAATCTTTCAACACTCAATTCTCCAGATTGAATATGAGCCATTGTTGTGTTACCCCTATGCAAATGTGTTGTCATAAATCAATAAGTACAACCTTCTGAAGAAAAGAAAGGATCCCAATTTATGCAAACTTACTCTGCAGGAATAGGCAATCATAAGCAATCAATCAACCATAGCAATAGCAATAGCAATAGAATAAGCATCACAGTATCATAGCATCAGTAGATTTCATCTCACGACAACATTTTAGTTTTTATTGTAGCTTCATTTAGAAAGTTTTGTGTCAGGATAGTTTACAGTAGCTCCATATCATCTAGAAATCATTAGCAATCATTGAATCATTGCATTTAACATCCATTCCGTTCTCTAGATAGGCATTTTAAACAGTTACGGTGCTTACAAATCTAAGAGCCTCTGTAACTTGATAAATATTTGGAGATAGGAGACAATGGGATGCATTCAAGCTTTATGTGTTTTTAAATTAGTTTAATTCATGATTAATCTTGATAAAATGTCTCATTAAGAAGTGTTTTTGTTGTTATTTTGATATTATTGCTATCAAAAACCTCACTACTAACAACAACATAGTTTTAGGACAGATTCAGAATGATGATCATGCTGGGACTGAAACCATTTGGGACCATGATGATACACCTACCAAATTCCTATTTGGCTACACCCAAGATTTTGACACCTATGATAACCCTCTGTTCAACCAAGATATTTATGAAAACCCACTCTTTGACCATACTTCTGCTGAAGAGATCCATCTATTATCCTTCCATCACACTGACCCTAGGTTAGGGTATGAATCTCATAATGTTCTCTCTATCAAGCAATCTTGTCAGGTCACTAAAGATGCGCAAGCTTCTGTTGATGTTAGAAATACTAAAAATGATAGTATCAAAGGCTCCATTGATGGCATCACTACTCCCACTTCATCCATCTCATCCACATCCATCCACCTTGAAGACATTGATCAACAAGTATCGCCTAAAGAATATATAAAGGAGGCAAATAAAAAATCAAAGGTAAAAATGCCTTTTTCAAATGGAGATTCAAAATCAAAAGAAAGCTTGTCATGGACAAAAGATCCAGAGAAGTCCCCTAGACAAAATAAAAAGCTATTGGAAAAATAAAAAATCAAATTCAAAAATAAAAGCAAAAAAAAGTTGATCTCCAAACATGTCTCTCCCTCAAAAATCACTAGGGGCATCTATCAAAGAAAAAAATCAAGGAAAGAACTTGTTGATTCACGATCTATATCCCTATCACTTATACCACATATCCCTTTCCACTCATCCATATTCATTTACTCATCATATCATTACACTTCCATTAGTGATGTCTTTCAATGCATCTTTGATGGCGACCCCTTCACGTACTATAACTCATCGATTGCCCAAACTCCTTTTTGTCTAAAGCCTGATGGCCCATATAGCATGCACATTAAGGATCTTATCATAACCTCTTTCATTTATCTACTCTATCATCCATCATGTTTGACACCCACACCCCTCATTCTGATTAGGTCCTTCCATCCAACACTTTCATTCACATAGAATCAGGGAATCATCCTATCGGTCTATGGATCTGGAGCCTATTGGCTATCTACACCTGAAGGTGATTTGTTCGATGAACTAATCAATAGTATCCACCTCAGAAAATTCTATGCTTGAATAATCTAGTGCATGGTTGAAAAGCATTGTCATGATGAAAAAATGGCAAATAGGCATCTTGGTAACAGAAAAATACAAAAAAATTTAAAAAATGGAAAAATACAAAAAAAATCAGAAAAGAGAAAAAGACAAAATCATAAAGTCTAAAAAGTGCAATAAAAAAAAATAGTGAAAACCTAGAAGAAAGCGCTACTTGTGATTAAACTAGCTTCTCCATCTATTGGATGCATGACTTTGGTCGTTCACTTTTGCCATCATTTTTACCATCCATCATCTGAAAGAACAACATCATGTACATATCCTCGCAATAGAGTGATCGTGTCACACCATAGCTTGGGGGAAACTCTGGACTTCACTGGGGGCAAAAAACTTGACCTTAATCAAATGGACAAACAACAGTAGGTCAAACGTGGCAAGAATAATGATAAAAAATGTAATGCAACATTGAACATCAACCATCACCAGAAAACACATCAAACATCCATATCATATCAAAAATCCAAAAACATGTCAAAAATTGATCAAAAAGTTAAAAACAGAGTCTGTGTCAATCAAACTACATGGTCTTTACGCGTATAACATAGGAAAGGCTAATCATTGATCAACCCCCGAGGCCTCACTAGGTCAGTCCATTAGGGTTTATCACATGCACTACCACACACGTTGAAAATCATCATGCACATCAATTTTTTTTAGAATCAATCTTGTTAGTTTGTGTCAGTTGAACTACGTGGTCTCTGCATATAATGTAGGAAAGGATAATCATTGATCAACCCCCGAGGCCCCCAGGATAGGTCTTTAGGTTAGGTCTTTGGTCAAGAACTCTCGAAAAACACAAAAACATCATAAAATTAGGATGGATGATCTAATCTGAATAATGATTTGAAATACTTTAAGTAATGGTTGGATATGTTGTATTTTGATCATTATCATTTCTTTGGAGCAAGTCGATGATATATTGAACTAGAGAAGCAAGGAAGAAGAATGATATTTTCTTTGTCTGTTGTCTATGAGTTAATCATCATTATTTTGTGAATTGTCACAAGACATGCTCTACAAAGTATCACTGATGACATTCCAATTCACATAGGAAAGTGATTAATTCTTGTCTATTTATGCAAGAAATGCTTAGGTCATCTCGGTTTAATTATACCTCGATGCTTGTGTTCGCTTGCAATATCAAAAATCATGAAAGTAGTACTCAGGTCATTATTGGTTTACATTATACCATTGATGCTTGTACTCACTTTCAACATTTTAAAAAGCTCCATGATGATACAAAGCATGATAAAGGGACTGTTAAGATGCCTATGTTTGTATGTATATTTGCATGGTAGAATAGATTGCATTCATGATAGTATTACATCTGCAGAGTATTTGTTACAAAATTGGTGAATCATTCAAAAATGACATTATCTTTTCTTATTAATGGATTGAGTGTACTTGACATTAAAAAAAATCATCATCATATAGCTGCATAATCATCTCATTGCATACATTAGAAACATTTATTTTATCATTTCATCATTATTATTTACATCAAATAGTTTGCATTCATCATGTCATTTCTAAAATTATGCATCACCTCATAAAATTGCATTAGAAAACTATCAAGAACAAATCACTATGTAATTGTATATTCATTTATCTATTCATCACATCGTATATCGTACATTTCAAAATATCATCATAAATATCATTATTCATTATTTTTATCTTTCATTCATCACATCATAAATTTGCATTTCGTATCACAAGAAATAAAGTGCACATATCCCATTTATATCATACATCATTCAAAATTAAAACATCATATCCATCATCATACATCTATTTCATCAGCATCATACATCCATACATCATATATCCATACGTCATGCATCCATACATCATCATTATACATCATCATAATAAAAAAAAACATAGATAAAACATCATTAATCATAAAGCATATCAACATGATTATAAGTTGCATCCATAACATCATAATAGGATCATCACATGGCATATAGAACATAAAATAAATGCATCCATCACATCATATAGAACACATAATGCATTGATAAAGTCCACTGCATATCATATAGATCTCAAAATCATAAATGTCAAGTACACAATCAAGAACACAAAAATAGATATGAAATGAAAAGAGATATATCATCAAAAAATGGTTGTAATCGGAATGTACATCATCATCTCAAAATGCAACAGAGGAACCACATCATGTAAACTAAGTGTTTCTAGCTCCAGATAGTGTAGGAATCGCAGGACTAGTCCCTCTACCACCACCAAATGTACCAGGATCTTTGGGATCTCTAGGATCTCTCCAAAGAGGCTGTGTCACACCTTCAATCATTGTCCTGGAATGTGTCCTACCAAATCGAGACTGCCTGAAGCTCACTCTCTGCTCAAAAGGGACGACTTCATAATATCTCGATCTGTAGTACTCCACCTCCCCACCAATACAGGAAACCTCTCACATATAATCTGCTAAGGAGGTACCATCTGCCAATCTCTGTAATCTCTCAGCTGTGGCCTAAGCACCCTCTACTGTAAATTTGGTAGCATCCCTCTCAACGGTCAAGGATGTAATCTGAGCCTGAGTTGCCCCTGAAATCTGCCTGGTAGAATCCCTCTCAATCGTCAATGCTGCAATCTATGTCTATGTCATAGTCAACTGAGTCTGCACTGATGCTAAAGCCTCTACGTGTGACTGGGCCTGTGCCTGCATCTGAGCCTGAGTATACTCTAATAAACCCTGAGCCTGAAAAAGCTACTCTTGAGCAGTCTCTAACTGCACCTGTAGGGTCGTTATCTGCAACTCATCTGCAACATCTCTCACCGCCTGCCTCTTACGAGGCACTATATGCTCAGACAAATCTAAGGCAGGACTCGACCCACCTGCAACATCTACATGGTCAAAATCATAATCATCCCCACTGCTCTCATCTCCACTATCTCTCTCATCTCCGCTATCCCTCTCATCCTCACTATCCTCCTCCTCACCAACATCCTGCTCCATGCCAACATCCTCCACTCCAATATCCTCCACCTCAACATCCTCCTCCTCAGTGTCACCAACCTCCTATCTCCTTTTCCTACGACCATGTGCAACGACAACATCCTCCTCTGCAAATAATAGGACAAGCTCATTAGGAATAGTAAGTCGTGGAAAAGGATGAAAAGCCTGGTACTTAGCATATTTTTCTTTTATGGTGGCTCAACGATATCAGGATGAATGTCCCACTCAAACGGTTGCAAAGCCTAATACTCCTCAACATCAACATCATATGACAGACCAGACCCCCAATCTGTAGCATCTGTCTGACGACGAGCATAATGAAAAACACCCTGGGGCATGCCCTGAACCAAGTTGTACTGTCTATGCACTCGTCTGATCAAAAATCTCTCCAATACCCAACAATTCTGACTAATCAGTAGCATCAACTGACAGAGAAAAGGCACCTGAATATCATCCTCGTCCCACTGCTCGCAATCTAGGTAAGGACGCCATGTCACAGACTCTATATCATCAATCACTCTCCTCCAATACTCTAACTTACCCAGTCTAGACTGAGTAATACGACCTGCATATCTAAATACATATGGTCTCATGGGTGGTCTTTGTCTCACTGGCACCGGACATGTGACAGCTATGTGCTCCCATGCCCATACCTACAGTAATGTAGCTTTAGATGATAAACTCTGACCTCGAAGGTAAACTGCTGAATGCAAATCATGATACAAATGGGAAAGCATACACATGCCCCAAGCATACCTCGTCCAATGTACAATCATGCTCTCAAGTACACGGCCCCAACCAATAGAAAGTCCCTTTGAATTGCGATCAGGACAAAGGAACCCTCCAATAAAACCGACCAAAACTATAGAAAGAGTGGCATAGGAATCTACCATATCACGCCAAGGAATCCAATACCCTGAAATCCGATCATCTTGAAACACTCTGCGGAGAGCATTAGTCCTGCCCTACTCTGAAGAATCATAAATGACAACCTCTCTAATAATGGGAATCTGAAGAATCTGCCAGACATCCTCGGGGGTGACTATCATCTCACCGGTAGGAAGGTGGAAGGTGATGTGCTTGTTGTGCCATCTCTCGACTAACACTGTCAAGAGACCCTGATTAATCCTAATCTGGGGCATGAATAATAAGGAAGCCAAACCACATCATACTATGAGTGTTGTCTTAGGTTGCGCTAACTAAGGAATCAAATCAAATGTCCATGGGAATCGCTCTCGAACTTGAAGGTTCTCCAACGGCTCCTATTATCAGGAAATATTCAAAATCAGTACTCTATGTCGAATCATCAAAACATCATTTATCCTATCAAATCTAATTAGCTCTTGGTGAGAATTTTGATCAAATCTCGTGAGCAAGCATCATTGAACCTCACCTATCATGAGTTCAATCATCAATCTTAAAATTGAACCTCACCTATGATGAGGTCAATCATCAAATACATCAAATCAACCTCACCTATCATGAGGTCAATCATCAAATGCAACAAATCAACCTCGCCTATCATGAGGTACAACAATCAAAATATAATTATCCCTTGCCAATCATGAGGATAATTATCATCAATCAAACATCAGATCTCGCCTATCATGAGGTCGAACATCATCTACTTGATCAGGATCATCAATCATATCAAACCAACAGCTGACACAATCGAAAATCGACAAAGTCAAGGACAAATTTTGACAAACCTTTATCAATTTGATTTGAATGCGCTAAAATAAGCACTCAAAGCACAAAATCATGACATACGCCAATTCATCATTCAAAAGTTCTATTACAGGTGGTCAAAGCACCATTTTACCAAAGCGTTATTTTATTCGATCAATGCGCTAAAACATCCAATCAAAGCACTAAAACAGAGGGTCCTAGCGCTAATGTTCCTATCCTAAGCACTAAAACTATGGAAGCGCTAATTCATCTAACCTAAGCGCTAAAATAGTCGACCTAAGCGCTAATGTTCTGAATGCACTAAAACAGAACTCCTAAGCTCTAAAACAACATATGGAAGCGCTACAACGGAGCCTAAAAGCGCTAAAAAATGAGGGAAAAAAAGCTACATATTGGAGGTCCGTACGTGGCCGAGCACTGGTGATGTCGCACATGCTCGAACTAGTGAGTATGGTAGGGAATCGACATCTTGCTCCAAAGTCACTCAAAAACCTCTCACAAGGTTTTCAAAAATGCAAATACACATATGAATTTGAAAAGGACCTTTTCAACCTTTTATAGGTTATTTGAGAGGGGATTTTTGTGGCATTGATTTAATTTATTTTTTAGGGGAGATTAATTCAAACTTCATCCAGAGGCTACTTTCTACAATTTCTATCGGGAGATAAATTATTTCATCATCGAATCTACATCAAATCATCATAAAATCATTAAAAAATTGATTTTTTTTTTAAATTCCAAAAAAATCAAAATTCATTAATTTATCTCCTAAGGGGGCATATATCCACCATCAGCTAAAATCAATATTTGGGACATGTCTGGGGCATTCTAAAAAAATTCCGTTGATACTAGCAGCAGTAGCACAAAATTTTCTTTGAAGCAATGCGTAAACACATCACTTCAAAGAGGGGAAAAATGTATACACCTAAAAATGGTCTGGAGAATATAATTAATTAAATATTGTTTATTTGATTAATTACCCTAAATTCCTCTACTATTAAATAAATAGAAATATTTATTTATATAGTTCATCATTATTTTCTTCAATCTTTAATTCTATTATTTTCGTCTTAATTAAATAAACAAATTTCATTTTGTTTTATTTAATTATCATAATTAAATTCATCTACTATTAAATAAATAGAAATATTTATTTATAGTTCACATTCTAATTTCTTCCTATTTCTTCAATTTTAATTAAATATACTACTTCAATAGTTGGTATTATTTAATTATTACATCATTCTAATCTTAATTAAATAAACGAAGTTTTATTACTTTATTTGTTTAATTATCATATTCCTTCTATTTTAATTTAATAAACAACTTCTATAGTTTGTTTTATTAAATTATTTATTCCCCCTTTTCCTAATTTAAATAAATCAAAATATTTAAATAAAAGCATAAATCAAATTCGTCTATTCACTCACCTACCAAATTTGATTTTCCAAAATCTAATTTATTTCAACTGGCATTCACGGGAATGCCAAGGAGACAAATTGGAGACAAATTTGAATCAATCTCTCAAATATTATTCTTTTGATCTTTCCTATCATCTTGCCTGATGTTTTCATGGGGAGGAACCATTCCCTTCATCAGCTCCAGCTTCTCAATCTTTCACCGCTCATTTCTCTATATTGAATCTGAGCCATTGTTGTGTTACCCTTGTGCAAATGTGTTGCCGTAAATCTATAAGTACATCCTTCTGAAGCAAAGAAAGGATCCCGATTTATACAAACTTACTCTAGAGGAATAGGAAATCATAAGCAATCAATCAACCATAGCAATAGCAATAACAATAGAATAAGCATCACCGTATCATAGCATCAATAGATTTCATCGCACAACCTTTTAGTTTTTATTGTAGCTTCATTTAGCAAGTTTAATGTTAGGATAGTTTACAGTAGCTCCATATCATCTAGAAATCGTTAGCAATCATTGAATCATTGTATTTAGCATCCATTTCCCTCTCTAGATAGGCATTTTAAACAATTACGATGCTTACAAATCTGAGAGCCTATGTAACTTGATAAATCTTTGGAGATAGGAGACAATGGGACGTATTCAAGCTTTTTGTGTTTTTAAATTAGTTTAATTCATGATTAATCTTGATAAAATGTCTCATTAAGAAGTGTTTTTGTTGTTATTTTCATTCACTTATTCACACTTACAGTTCCCTCAATGGTATGAAAAATGGCTTCTTTTTCCTTCTTGGCATGTAGGTAACGCTCATTTCCAATCAATGAATTTCTTGTAGTTAACCTGAGACACACCATCCTGGCACAAGAATTTCCAAACATTACTCATAATGTTGGAAGGGAAAACATAGCGAGCACATAGGTTCCAAAGTTGAACCTAGTAGCTTTGGTACCACGTGTAACATGCCCATTGTTCTACACAGTAACTAACCTATGTTTTAACCTCAAGTAAATAGTTTTAAGAAGCTAACCATTATGGGAAATACAAATGTTCCTTTCATTTATAAAGATAGCATGCACATTTGAAATAAACATCTTCCAAACTTTCCCCATTGCATTATATCAAAGTATTACAAATTTCCAATTATTGATTTCATAGTAAATAATTCATGATAGCATTTATCTTTTACAATTTTTCCATAGACATGGATACAAAAAATACAAAAAAGGCTCCATTGAGCTTACTGGAAATAGATGTATGAATGGTCCAGGTATCCTCCATCAAATCTTGGTTGCCAATTGATGATGAGAAGCATCACTCAAGTGCTTTTCTGCCAACCTTGGACTAATTGTGGTCCCTCGCACATCTACCAAGCTGATAGATGGCCCTACCCTTCGATGAAGACATTGGTTTGGTAACCTCATAATAACATTTACTTTCCCTGAGCTTGGTGGTGTGTCCTAAACGTTTCTAGATCTTTCATACAATGGATACAACTTACTCATATGAATTTACTTGTCTAGTAAGAAAATTTGGATCACAATGAACTGATTGTGTAAACAGTGGCAACTTACAGTACTATGGCCAAAGTATTCATCACCCAAAATTATACAGTGGACGTCACACGCTCACCCACCTTCATTGCTCAATTTGTATTGACCATTCATAACCTGTGCATAGGCTATCCCCTTATGCCATGGATTAACCTTAACCCGAGGAATAACCTATAACCTCTATGTTATCTAAAACACATCTACTAAGTAAATCATAGTAACACTAAGACCCAACTAGGTTAAATATTAGCTATATAAGCTCTATCCATAATATAGTATTTAATCCCACTATATCCACCCATTCCTTAATATGAAATATGTACAAACACTTCAAGCAATATAGATCCTAATACTAAGTACATCAAGAAATCTTTCACTTTCACATAAGATTTAGAATAACCTTTCCCTAATAAGCAATTGAACTAATTTCCAAAACAATAAAAATAATGTCACACAATCTTTTCAAATACATAAAAAGTATAAAAGAGTAGAAATCAACATGCCTATTTATGCAATGCTTCCAATTGATTGAACTAGTTTCCCAACACAACCTTCTCAAATCAATAAGAAATTCCCAATCATCCTTCTCCCTCTTCTCAAAAATATCACTCTCAAAATCCTCTCACAACTCTTAAAAACTCTCAAAACTTAGAAAATCAGAAAATAATAACTCAGAAAATCTCAACAAGAATGCAGATATGCATCTCTATTGAGGTAGAAAGCACCACTATTTATACACAAAGGTGAGCAACTATAGACTAGAAATAGGGTATCAAAGAAGACACTTCTTAATTCAAAAGGTTCAACTCAACAAGAATAAGAAAAGGTGCAGCTAAGATTGTTGCACAATAAACACATACACAACCAAAGTGAATGAGTCGCTAATTCAAGTGGAAAGCAAGAATGATAAACAAAAATGCAAGGTTATTGTCTTCTACAAGTCAACTTACTTTGGCCAGCTTCACATTTGACCATTTCATATATTTCAAATTGCTTCATAATCTAGATTTTGTATTGTAGTTTAGACTTCCATTTGGTTTACACTTCTCACAAGTTGGTGCCACATTATGCATTTCACACCCTATTCTATTGGTCGTTGTTTGCTAATGACTAAGTCAAAGCTTCATATGCTAGAGTATTTATCCTTCATTTTACTAACTTAGTCTTTTGTAGACTATATTACTTGTTGGTTTAGCATTGATACTATGCGCTATACACAACACTCTCAATATTTCATTTAACTCAACATTAAATACTTTAAGCATCACTTATGTTTATGTGTTGATTTAAGTGTTATTCTCTTTATCTATATTTTGCACACAATACTTAGCATATGCTATGTTTAATTTTCTATGCACTTGATAAATAATTCAACGCTATAGAAATCATTATCATATATACACATAACATATTATGTATACATGTATATATGAATATATATATATATCAACTTACAAGTTTATAGAATTGTATTATTCGATATACAAATACACATATGCATTCTTATACTTAATATATTAATGCATGTGTATATCTACATATATATACATATGTATGTGTATATATATATATAATAGTATGGAGGTTTCCTTGATGTCAATACATGCGTGTATGTTAATATATATATGTATATGTACTCATATACTACTGTGAGCATGCTTTTAAAAATCTGCAAACACTAATCTCAAACCAAGGTTAGTATCAACAAATCCTTCAAGAATACTCCTATGAAATACATTGCAAATGTTCCAAAATGCCACAAAAGATAAAGAAAAACCAAAATGCATAATGAAAACATTCAACAAATTACCTATTCCATAGTTGGATTGGTGTCACATGTGCTAGTGACCCTTTCCCAATCCTTGATCAAAGCTCAAATTGAAAATGTTATGAAGATGGTGGAGTGATGATGAACAAGATCAAATCTCAAATGAAGAGAGTAACCTTGCATGAAATTGTGAAGGATTTGCTCAAAGATGAAGCTTGTATTTAAAGATTTTCAAATGCTGAATGTTGAAGAGGGACCAATGTGGGACTAAAGATTCTGCCAATGAAAGGACACTTGTCATCATGTGATTGATGGATGGTTGTGCAAGATTTGGGAAGAGTGCCCAAGAGGGGGAAATTTTGAATTCAAATTTGCAATAAATTTTGAGAGGGGGACAAGAAAAACATCAATAAATGCCATGTTTGACTTGTCATGTTGAGGGAAAATGAGGTTTTAATAAATCAATAAAATTGATTTATTGTGCAAGTGGCTAGATCTAGATAATGCAAGTGGGATGTGATTAGCATTAGATTAGGATTAGATGAAGATTATGCTGATTTAATGCTGATTAGGTGAGTTGACATTTTGGACTTAAATTTCTGATTTATTTAAATCAGAAAAGGATGAAATATGATTTAGAATTTGATTTAAATGAAGTCCTGATTTATTTAATTAAGTGGATGATGCAAGATGAAGGTTGAATGATAATGTTTATTTGATAAATGAATGGATGAAAATGTACTTGATTAATTGATGAATGGTCCTAATGTGACATCTAATTTGACTGAATCCGATTGAATGCATAATGTGAATTTTGCATGTCTACATTTTGCCCCTCTTTGAAGCAATGTACTTGTTGCGTTGGTTCAAAGAATAAACTTTCCGCTATCAAAATTTAAAAAATTTCTGATTTTCGGATGCCCCAGCGGAAAGAAGTACACTGGTACATTGCCCCCTCGAGAGATCGAGCGAAAAGATTCGATTTGAGGGTCGATCTCGCGATAAAGAGGTTCAAAATGGATGGTTATGGATGACGATGCAAAGATGATTTCAAGATGCTTAGAATAACAAATCTATATTATCCTAGACAACTTAAATAATAATATGATATGAGATGGATGAGATGGATGATGTGATATGCTATGATTATGCAACGGATGATTTATGATATGCTTAGACTAACAGATCTATATTATGATGATGAAGCATGCAATGCATGTGAAATGATCGATGTTTCCTATTATGTATGATATGAATGATATGTGGTATGCAGTTTATTGATGGTTTGCAGATGCAGGATGGATGCATGATGGATGCATGATGTTAGTGCGGGAATGAGATGATGACAAGAGGATCCAACAAGTCCATGATTGGTCGAGACTTTATTAGAGATGATGATGATGATAGATAAATGTTGATGATGATGATAAATGATGATGATGATGATAAATGATGATGATTTGCTTATCAAGGATTGGGATTTTCAAAGGATCACTTACTTTATTTTTGATAACACGCCTAAGTACGATGCATCAAGGTATAAAAGGACCAGGATGGCGTTGTACTTAGTGTGATGGACTTTGACTCAACAAATAGATAGGGTATTTTATTTATTCACACACATTTATCACGAAACAACTTCATTGCGCTGATATCCATATCTCCGGACCAAAACAGGAAAGGTATAGCCAATCAATGCAATGCCGAATCCAACCAAGCTATGCTCCTGAGAACCTCTCAGCCACATATCTAACAAAGCAAGTATTAGCCAGTTATTCAGAGCGTCCAACAAGCACAGCAGACAAAGAATATTGATGCGTTGCCCCTATATCTCTCTCCTAAATCAACCCGTTCAGATGATATCTGGAGGTCATGGAATGAGTGCAATAAGATAAATCAAAGATCAAGTACACAAACGGTTGATGTTCTTCATGCCTCTGGCCAAAGGGATTTGGTACAAGGATAAGAACCCGAGCTTATTGCCAAAGATAATACATTGTAGAAGGATACATCCTAGGACATGTTAGTGGATGAAAGCGTCGACCGTTTATCAAAATGTTCTTTACGATAAAATGCCCTTAGGAAGGATTCATCCTAGGACATGATGTTATCAGATGATTGATATGGGACTAATTGGATGATGGACTATCGACACAAAGAATTGACCAACTTGCTTACATACTGACTTATACTTGAGACTTGACACTTTT